>OY720449.1:69108486-69128486 GCA_963082715.1 Harpalus rubripes | reverse complement strand
CACACACACACACACAGCTTATAGTTTTTTTATAATTGTCAATTTTTGGTTAGAAAGCCTTAAATGTTACTACATTTTACATAACGGGTCTGTTACGTGAAGTTACCAGGTACTATTGTTTTTGTTTATAACTTTTTTTAATAAATAGCAAAATATTTGATGTATACAGCAAAAATGGGCAAAAAATTATAGTGCAAAAAAACTTTACATTTTACATAAGGGGTATGCTACGTGAGGCTAGCAGGTACTATTGTTTTTGTTTATAACTTTTTTCAGGAACAGCAAAAAAATTGATGTATACAGCAAAAATTAGCAAAAAATTATAGTGCAAAAAACTTTACATTTTACATAAGGGGTATGCTACGTGAAGTTAACAGGTACTATTGCTTTTGTTTATAACTTTTTTTTGCAAACAGCAAAAAATTTCGTGTATACAGCAAAAAATAGCAAAAATGAGCAAAAAATTCTATTGCAAAAAACTTTATACAAACTTTTTACATAACGGGTCTGCTACGTGCAGTTAGCAGGCACTATTGGTTTTGTTTATAACTTTTTTTGGTAAACAGCAAATAATTTCATGTATGCAGCAAAAATTATCAAAAAATGAGCAAAAAATTATAGTGCAAAAAACTTTATCCATTTAACTGTTATATATATATATATATATATATATATATATATATATATATATATATATATATATATATAACGAGAATTCGTAAATTTTTATTATTAATATTATTATTATTATTATTATTATTATTATTATTATTATTATTATTATTATCCCGCAAGACTTTATTGTAATTTTTTGGAAACTATTTTCTTTAAATACACCTTTAAATTAAAGATATGCTAAACAAATTTAGTATACGTTATTTCAAGAAAAGAGCGTCTATTAACTGCCAAATTAAATTACTTAATTTTGATATTTTAATTAGTTCAACAATTTATCCCGATGTTTCTTTTAAATAGTCTCAAATTCATTAGATCCGTAGAATTAAACATTATGGTCCCCGTAAATTCAAATTGAATAAATTTTACGGTATAAATAATATTTTTTAAAAACCGTTTTCTTATGTTACGAATTCTCGTCTAAAGGTATAGTATTTCATTAATTTACGGAAGTTTATAAGAAAAAACAAAAAAAAAAAAGAAATGTGCAATTTTATTTCTATTAAATCAACACAATATTTACACATCAACAAAAACAAAGAAACAATATGTTTTTTTATATGTGATTGATATTACAATAAGATTATGGTATGGCATATTCTACGCTCATAACCAGTAATAGTGTTTGTATAAATATTGTATTATAGATGAAAATATCTAAATTTTATTTAGGTGGAGGTGAATTCAGAGGCTGCGGCAGATGAAGTAGGAGAAGAAGCCTCAGTACTAGAAGTAGGAGCTTCACTAAAAGCCTCAGTATTAGAAGTAGAAGTTTAAGTAGAGGCTTCCATGCTAGTAGAAGAAACTAGTTTTAGACTTGGAAATCGTATCGTCCACACATGTTCCAATATCCTCGATGATTTCGCGGGTCTGGTTTGTTGCCGATGCACTGACATCCTCTACACAACCTGCTATGTCAACTGGAAGATTGCTCACTAAACTAAGAGCATTTTCTACCATATCATGGATTTGACCTGGAAGTTGCAGGAGCAAGAGGGTAGTATTTTCCAATAATTCTCGTAAACAACTTATTGGTCTTAAACTAATCAAACAATGAGTTATTTGAACTGGAAGAAAGGTGATACCACGAATAATTTGGTTGATGGTAACCAATTCATCGTTTACTGTACTGAGCACATCTTCAGCGGCATCCGCTATACAAGTAGTCATGTTGAGAACAAGTCCGGCTTTCAGCTCAAGGACCTGCTCTGTACGTCCAGCGACGCACAAGGTGATGTCAACGCCGAGGCTGATGGCTTCCGCTGTCTTATTCGCGATATACACAGCCACCTCCCCAAGTATGTTTGTGATTGCTTCTATACCTTCACCCAAGAATCTTTCTTTTATTGCTTCAATAACTTTCCCGAGATTTGTGAGTGTTTCTATGGCGTCGGCAATCACTCCACTCACCAAACCTTTAAGAGCAAGAATGATATCTCTGATTTGGTCAAGTAAATCGTCAATAATAGAAATTTTGGTTTGTTCGTTTCGTAATTCCAATGCACTTAAGGATACGGCATTAGTTGGCTAAAAAAATAAAAAGTTTTAGTACTAGTCTTTTTTAGATATTTTTTCTTCCTAATTCGGTCCATGAAATACATTTTTTGTTTATAAACTGGTAATAAATATACATAGTTAAAATAGTACAAAACATATTTTTAAAAAAATCTGTGGTTATACAGCAAAAGCAAATATATCACTTTTCGATGATATTTTATATTTACATTATGTATGAACTTTTACATCGCACAAAAATTAAATTTTATGTAGTACAATATAATGCCCAAAGTCACTCTAGTTTATGTACTCGTTGAATATTACTTTGTAATTCTTAGCAAAACAAGGTAGGTCTGACATAAATAGTTTTCAACGATTGTTTTTGCTAAATTTATATTATATTATAATTTTATTGCAACATATTATAAAATTAAAAGAAACGTACGAAGAAATTTGAAAAAAAAACACAACATAAATACATAATAATCGTGAACTGTTTTTACATGTTTATTCTGTTAATGTAGATTTTTTATTAAAATCTGTATGAGGTCTCTACCTGCATGTCTGTCCGTAAAACTGAAAATATGAGTTCGATGTTGACCAATGTCAAAAATTATTTTGAATTTTAAATGGCACAGGTGATCTCCCATAGTGCACTGTCCACGTCAGCAATGAGAGCCCGTGTGGTGACGCCTGGTAGTAAACGCCCGCGCGATTTAAAAAGCGCACTATACGGAAAAGTAGTGGATGTAGGTAAAAAGTGGTGTGCTATGAAAAAGTTTCTGAGTAGATGAAATAGAAAAGAAAAAATGAAAACAAGTATAAATGTTGGCGGCGGATAGTTTGGTTTCCTCGGTGTTTGCATAGGAATGTGTGGTACAGGCACAGAATAATGGGGTATGTAACCATATTGAAAATAATTTCAATATTATGACTCATAAAAAAATTAATCACTATAGCTTCTCATTCTTATTTCAATAAGAAAATTTACTATTACTTCATATTAATATAGTTATTTTTAACTTAATGTTTTGAAAAAAGGAAATGGTGGCGCCACTTTAGCCCTTCTTCAAATTTTCAATAATAATCCATGAATCCAGATTCGTTCCATTTCACATAGTGACAAATAGTTTGATCTGAATATATGTATTTTTATCAAAATATTTACCTGACAAGCAAACAGGGCCAAAAGGCCAAAGATGAGGAAACTCTTTGAAAACATTTTTGTCTGAAGATAAAACTATGTATAAAAAATTTAAGTAAATTGTGGTTTATATACTACTGATTATCAACATAAAAAATCAAAAACACTTCAATTTTTATCATGATATACTTTACATTTATTAAACTGTATTATGTAATTAATTTTAGTTATTGACAATTAATTACTGCGATAATATATTTACCATTGGGCTGAACGCAGCACTCTAGTGATCGCTCCTCCATATACGTATTTTGTCATAGAAATTAGTTTTAAGAAGCTAAAAATATTGCCCTCTACCTTCTTTCTAGATGCGGAAATTGGTTTTAATTTGTTCCAGATAATAGTTACCTTACCGGTTTATTAGTAACTGAAAATATCTGTTTCGGTTTCGGTTAATATACTTACTATGCATTGCGTTATTGAACCACTAACTTGCAAAAAGTAAGTAATAATTGAAGGTAAGAGAAGCTACTATGGACATGGCTTATTTTTAGTGCTCTGAAATCAGTCGACGTTTGATATCTCACTTGCATTATTGCTGCTACTGCTGTCCAAATCTATGAATTTATGGTTTAATGTAGTTCTCTAAAATACAGTAAATTTTTAGAAAGATGTTCGATCAAGGTTATATGTATCATGAACGAGTTAACAAATAGGAATATATTTGTCTCTCTTACAAAAGCGTTTAAGATAAGGATGAATATAACACGCTTGTCTTTCAAAAATCAATATTGTTTTGACTAAGTTAGCATATTCCATTTTAATACGATGCTCGTTGTTGAGAATACTTTCGCTGTAGCTTAAGTTTATTAATTAATTAATTCCGATATATTACTTTGGTTCGTAGCCGTACAGAGTTACGTTATTTATGTTACATAATAGTTATTTGTGTACCAAGTGTGGATAGAGCATTGTTTGTTGCACGCGGCGAGAGCCGAGATCGACAATTCGCAAAGTACAACGAACAAACTCTATCCGATGAGGTATACACAATATTTTTTCTACAATCGTAAAAAATATAAACATATTCAAAATTATTATATTTTGTTTTTTGAACATACAAATTAATTTGGATATATATATCAGCCGTGTTCCTTCGGGCTGTGATTCGTAATCTAAATGATAAAAGTGATCATGATTAAGAAGAATAATTTTTTACGTTTCCTATTCGTTATCCCCACTTTCTCATTTTGTGATCACTAGACAACCTTCCCCCTTCCCTTCAGAATCAGACTTTTGTGAGTGATTCACATAGATTCAGTTTAGAACAAATTGAAAATATACTATTTCGAGCGTAGAAATTTACGAATGTGGGGTTTGTGGCATCAAGAAAAATAAGATTTTTCTACAAAGGCGTGTAATGAACCACATAAAGATTTGTTTGAAATAAACATACTTCATATTCCTTATCAAGAACATTATTTTTTACTTCAATAAAATCCATTTTTAATTCTGACTATAATACTTGACAGTTGATTATTTATAAAATAAAATAGGATAGTTTGCATTAGTTTGCATATGCCATTGACATTTGACAGATTGTGTTGTTGTTTTCTTGATATAATTTTTAAATCCTGTTTCAAAAGGATCACGATTAAATTAACCAGGATTCACAAAATCACAATCAAAGCACGAAGGAACACGGCTATCGTTATCTTGATTGTGAACAACCATGACAACGGATGACGTTTAAACAATATTATAAACAAACTGTAAAATCGTTAAAGATTTTATATGTGAAATGTACAAAATGTGTGATAGTGATGGTTCCAGTGTCTCGTCCTCTGTTGAAGAGTTTGCTGCAGCTGCGGTGGCAGGTTTATACCAGAAAAATCAAAAGAAAAATATAATTCAATGTATAAAAAGTTTAAGCAATGGTATGAAGATAAAAGGGTTAACAAATTATCAGAAACCGTGCTTCTAGCATATTTTGAACATAACTCTAGAAGTCTGAAAGCTTCAACTTTATGGCATCAATATGCGATGTTAAAGGCTACGATATCCTTGAATGACAATATTGACATCAGCTAATATATAAAAGTAATTGCATTTTTAAAACGTAAATCGGAAGGTTACAGGGCAAAGAAATCAAAAATTTTCTCAAAAGATAAAATCGACAAATTTTTAAAAGAAGCCAAAGACAAAGATTTCTTATTGATGAAGGTTGCTCTTATTATTGGAATAGCTGGAGCATGGAGAAGAAATGAACTGGTTCAAATGTGCGTTGATGACATTACAGACACAGGATCTTCCATACAAATTATTTTACCGGATACCAACACAAAAATTCAGAGAGGATTTGTATTGACTGCTGGGAATGTCAAAAATTCAAACTTATTACACAGTTTTCGTAAATACGCTTTTCTTCGTTCACAACATATTCCGCATAAACGTTTTTTTATATTTTATAAAAAATGGCAAATGTTCTA
This sequence comes from Harpalus rubripes, assembly GCA_963082715.1. NCBI lineage: Eukaryota > Metazoa > Arthropoda > Insecta > Coleoptera > Carabidae > Harpalus > Harpalus rubripes. Next base: position 69,122,681 of record OY720449.1, on the reverse strand, counting down.
CGCAACCAATTGGTGTGAATACATTTAGGGGAATTCCGAAAAAGATAGCGTCGTTTCTAGGTTTAGCAGATCCAAATAAATTCACTGGTCACTGCTTCAGGCGTTCCTCGGCTTCATTACTCGTAGATTCGGGCGCAGATATTTTAACCCTTAAGGGTCTTTTCGAATGATGAGATTGGTGCGCTATGCACACCTTTGCTAGTTTGCGTTTTCAATCTTAATTTATGGAATTATTAATTTGAATACTTGATTTCCTTGTTATAAAAGACTTGAGGAATGGCGTTTAACAAAAATTAGATCCATTTACTTATTTATAATAAACATTTTCAGTGTTAAAAAGTTGGAAAAAATGTAATTTTTCATCATGTTAAAAAATAATTTAATTTATATTTTTTTAATAAATTTTCAACATAGCGACAAAGTATGAACCTTTATCTTTCAAATGTATTTAGAAAAAAATACTTAATGTTTAGAATTAAACAAGAAAAAAGCTAACCAATAAGCATCTATAATCACAGATTTGTCGCATTGAAATGTGGTGCCACCACTCGACAATCCCTTGCAATCAACAAGCTCCGCCCATAAGCCTCTGGCAGCATGACATTCAGATAGATTTCTTAGATTTTCAATTCCAGACCACGTTTAAAAAATTATGAAATATTTTTCCTATTTCGATTTTTTATATTTATAATTAAATATTAGATTTCAGTAAATAAATAAACACAATTTATTTTCTTCATTTTATTTTTTCTTTCGAAATACTCATTTCAAGTGCTAAACACTCATCATCGGAGTACAATATTATAAATTACAATTAAGAAACCTTATATAGTTAACAAATTATTAACTAATAAATCTTAAACATACTGAACACTCCTATTACCGTGAAATAGTGGTTGTGGTTTACAAAAGTTGAACTTTGGTGACCTAAAGTTACTGAATTTACTTGCAATTCTATAATCTGAGCTAATGACGGGAAAGATCACAAATTCGGGTATCTTTGGCTATTTAATTATTTTTAAGAACCGTTTATCCAGTGGTGCCCGGTCAAAATTTAGCAAATTATCTTTGTTTTTCTTGCATATAGCATCCAACATATTTAAATTTTTCTTATTGTAGCAAATTTTATTCAATCAAGTTAGATTTTTCAAATTTATGTCCTGTTTCAAGTTTATGGACTTGAAAATAGTTTTACATTTTTCATAGTATATAATTTTTTTTTAAACCTAGTTAGATTGTTTCTTTTTGTTTGACCTATGTATAATTTAGTACAGCATGAACAAGTAATGGAATAAATTCCGAATTTCATATTCACTTCGATTTTATCTATATTGTTTGCTATTAAGTTTTTTTTAATTTGTAATTATTCGAAAAAACTAATTGTATATTGTATGTAGATGACGTGGTTGCAATCATAGATAGAGATTTCAATATAGACCAGTTCTTAAACTCAATTAATTCAGAATACTCTTCCACTAAATTAGAGCAAAATAATAAACTACCGTTTTGATAAAAAAAAAAAAAACTAGATTTAAAGAAAATATGTACCATGTAAAATGTAAAAATATTTTCGAGTCAGCTTTAGCGTTCCATGAGCTTGAAACAGGATATAAATTTGAAAAATCTAACTTAAAATCGATTAAAAGTTGCTACAATAAGAAACATTTGAACATGTTGGAAGCTATATGCAAGAAAAACAAAAAGATAATTTGTTAAGTTTTGACCACTGGATAATCGATTCTGAAAATTAGTTAAATAGGCAAAGATACCCGACTTTGTGATCTTTCCCGTCATCAGCTCGGATTATAGAATTGCAAGCAAATACCGTAACTTGAGATCACCGCAGTCCAACTTATTATAAATCACACCCACTCTTTTAGGGTGACGGGGATGTAATAATTTGTTAGCTATATACGGTTGCTTATTTGTTAGTTTTAATATTGTACTCCGATGCTGAGTACAGTTGCAATCAGGTGAAGATTTGTGTCATAAGATTTCTTATGATATTTAAATCATTGCTGTCAAAAAATCGCGTTGCATTTGTTCAATTTGATGATCCATTAATTAAACAAAGTGTTGATGAACGTTTCTGCAACCGGTCATAATTGTTTGATTTTATATTTGTGTTCTCATCTTTTCAATAATAAAATAATTTTGTAAATTTACTTTTGCATATTTATTTAAAAAAATCTGGTGTGGCCAGCATAATACCTCCCACCATTTACAGCCCGAGTCACAAAAAAGATTAAGTTAATCCTTATTTTTGGATTAGCGAATTTTACTCTAATTTTGACAGTGTTTTTCTTAAAATATAGTCTATTTAATCCAAATAACTACCTTTTTTTAAACCCCTCAACAAGATTAAATCCCAATTACAGAGTGATTTCACATTCACACTCATCCATGCGTTAGTGGGATTTGAACCCAGAGCCCCGAGCGCACACATGACATGAGGTGTTGCTCTAACCATTGAGCCTCCGGAGCTACAATAAAATGAAGATTATATTTTAAATACCGGGATAGAATAGAAATCACTAATCCAAAAATAAGGATTAGCTTAAACATTTTTGTGAATCGTTAATTTTGATTAATCTAAATACATTCCTACATATTTACTTATATGCTGTCGGTTACATATATTTGAATAACTGCGTTTTGTTTGTTTAAAGCGTAGGTTCTGGGATTTAAATTATAGATAATTTGATATATTTATCCATAAAATATATAGAAAAAGTATTAATATAAATCTATAGAAAATTTAATAATCTTCAATTTTTTTAATAATATTAATCTCGAAAAAATAACATTTAAAGGCATTTTTTGAAGGAAAACTATTTTGAGCTTCTAGTAAAATGCCATTTCCAGTTATCCGATTTTCACCAAAATCTAACGGGCTCTTTCCATTACAGAAAAAGTTCGAAATACAAGGTTTCAAAAATTTCTGGATGATAGTATTTGAGTTAGAGTGGAGGATCCACACACTCATCATCGTAAAATGTAAAAATTGGATTCTAGGGACTTTAAAACGTGGTCATTTACCAAAATCTTGATATGCGATTTTTAGCACGATCCCTATACCTCCCTTACCGAGGGTAGCGGGAGGTAAAAAGCAAAAAATAAATATATATTTCTCCAAGACTTCTCAACTATTCTTTAAATAACCATAATAACATGTATGAGTAGGAGTTGCATAAGTTTATTGTTCAATATTTACGTACATAATTATATGTCGCTGAGCGACATCATCCTCCCTCTTACCGATGTCTACTAAGGCCAACAAGCCAACATATTCAATGACACAATGACATCGGCACTCGGCAGATGTAAAATTTTAAGAGTGGGGAACATTTTTTAGCCCTACCCATTAGCCTCTTCAGAGCCTCTTCCCCCTGCTTGCCTGTAAAACCGTAGATGTATCGGACTGTTTGAAAGGAACGGAGGCTGGAAAAGTAGTTCAGTAGCAGAAGGCTACATCGAAGATTTTCATAAAAACAGGAAACAAATATCTACAAAAATTTTAGGTGAACGATCTACAAGTACAGCTGAATTATCTGTAAATAATACTGATGAGAGTTCTTCAGGAATAATTAATTTATCAAAATGTAATACAACTACAGCTGAATTATCTGTAAATAACACTGATGAAAGTTCTTCAGGAATAAATAAATTATCAAAATGTAAAAATATTACAATAAATGTTTATAAGTAAAAATGTATTCATAATAAAAAATTAAATAAATGTTAAATTTAACAATTTTATTTTTGTCGCACTAGTGCGACAAAATAGTACTTTGTCGCATTAGGGCGACAATTTCAAACTTTGTTAAATCAAAATAGAATAACAAAGTCGCCATTGTGCAACTATTGTAGAAAAAATATTGTTACGCTACTATAGTATGACTAGCGAATGAAAGTTGAAGTTAAAATTATTTAATAGATGTGGTTTCTTTTGAAAATATTTTACTATATTTGATTTGAAAGGAAACTGACCCTTATGTATTCCGTTACAAAGGATTAGAATTGTAATCAATACCAGGAGGCATTTAAAATGACCTTAGTAACAGGATTCAGGGATGTATTTAAAAAAATTAATATCGCAAATTCTAGTCTAAGAAACCCTCGAAAGGAATTACTGTTAGAGGAAATTTCAAATAATTCTATTTTATAGAATTGCCAAACTAAATACTTTAAAGATCAAAATATTTTGTCATTTATTATTTATTCGTGTCGAACTAATATAACAATAGCAAAAAGTCAAAAAACACTAATTTGTCTTCCGCTTCTTATATTTTGTCATAATCACTATATACGAAAAATGTTTAAAATATTTTAAATGCATATCATTCAGTTACCCTAGTCGGCCATTTATTTTCAGCCAGACATAGAAATGTATTTCTGTGCTTTCCTAGTCTAGTATTTAAATGGGTTCATGCAAAATTTTTATACCTGAATATTTCGTACAATTCTATTCTTCTCTAGTGTTTCAAAAGAAACCACATCTATAAAACAATTTAAACGTCAACTTTCACTCGCTAGTCATAGCATACCAGTTTGAAGATACAGAGTAGGCTCGCGTTTACCACGGAGGGGTCTTTGGGACCCATATATTGTTGCAAATGTAAACTTCTCACATATCTGTTTTTATACGAGTGTTTCGTTTCAGTAGTTAGATGCTGCACATAAGTAGGTAAATCTTTATCATTTCTTGTTATTCCTCAGTGTATATGATACTTTCGTATCTGTAACATCGTAGTTCGTTTTATTTCAATCGTTGTATCTTCTAACAATAATTCCCAAAAGGGGCCATACTTACGAAAAGTTAGTGATATACATTTCTAAGAATAACACTTATTCCTATGTATGAAAAAAATAATATCAGTCGAATAAAGTAGTGGAAGAAGAGCCCTCTGAGAGTATAGAAGAACATATTACACACGCTTCTGTTGGATTAGATTTATCTTTTACAAAAAAAAATTGACTGCGGCTCTTGTCTCGGTACCTACAGGAAGAGTAATAAGAAGAACGTAATGAAGGACAATAAAGGACCTTTGCGCTTTGTATTTAGAACCTATGAGGACTAAGAGTCTTGCTTCATTCTTTTATTTCGTCTAAGACCTTACAAAATGTGATAACAGAATTATCTTATATAAATAATCCCATCACATGAACCCAACCAGTGGCAAACGTATGCAGCAATTTTCGGAAATCATACGGTTAAATTAAATGGACGTAGACTAGTTCGGCCATTTTAATTAAAACAGCAAAAGAAACAATTACCTAACGCACAGAAACATTACGGCTCATATTTGTTTACGGCTACTGGGTTTCGTGGACGTAGTCGTAAACACCGAATTAAATTATCCAAAAGTGTACTTGGTCAACTTGTGCTCTGAACCCTCTACCCCCCGGACACAATATGACATATGTTTAAATAGTTATTTAAAAAATACATCTTAAATTTATTTGTTTACTTTTTTATCTGGCATAACCTACATGTCAATTTATATGAAATATAATTCATAAATATGTGCAGATGCAGTTACTTGAACATTATTCTGTTTCATTTTAAACATTTTGTGAAGTTTTATAATTAAGCGGTCGGAGAAAAAATTTATGTTTAATACATACAAAAAATCCTTGTTTGGAACTCGTATGATCGCCGAGGCCGATCTCTGCTGCGCCTCTTACTCGACCCAAAATCACGCATTTTTTGTATGAATTAAACAAATAGGTAACTAATGAATTTATAAGTGCTGCAAAATAATACTAAAAATGTACACGTGTCGGCTATTGCTGTAAGCTTAGGATATATATGCCACGGATATTCACGACCGATGATATAATATTTTTATACTCTCACATAACATTTTTTTTGAGAAATACGCATATAAAATTTTATATTATATAAATATATATATATATATATATATATATATATATATATATATATATATATATATATATATATATATATATATATATATATATACCGTGTGGCGCTCGAAATCCGTTACATAGGCATTTAACATGGGAAACCCGTTTTTCCTAGCGCGTTGCTCCCCAAATTATTTTAGAAAAAAAATCTTCAAATAAAAGTTGTAGAACATAAAATTTTGCATTTGTATCAATAAGCAAAATTAATTTTGCATGCTTTGTAAGAGCAGAAATTAGGTATGAAAATGTCGAAAATCTACTCAAAAGTGGTGATAGCCATGGAATTATCAAAAAGCTTAACAAACAAACGTGTGTTTATGTGTCATAAAACTTAATTTACTTTTTATTTATTTAATAAAATTATCACAACGTAAAATTCTTAAGCAGAATAATAATTTAATTGTTCTTTATTGTTCAAATACTCATTTTTATTGACAAAAAATCACAATATTTGACATTTAAATTTTCACATTTGTTTGTGTTTTTTGTTTTAATTCCATGACTAGCACTATTAAACTAAAATTTTCAAAAATTTCATATTCAATTTCTGGAATTACTAAACATACGAAATGAATTTTGTTTACTGATTTACATGCAGAATTTTAGATTCAATAACTATTATTTGAGGAATTTTTTTCTAAAATAATTTGGGGGGCAACGCGCTTCGAAAAACGGTTTCCCCATGTTAAATGCCTATGTAACGGATTTCGAGCGCCACCCGGTATATATATATATATATATATATATATATATATATATATATATATAAATTTTATATGATTAAACTATGACTATAATAAGAGTGCTATGAATGGAAAAAATGAATACACATTTATTTTTCTTACATAGAATTAGAATGCCATGTAGTGCAGGCGCCAATTCTGATTGATGATTAAAGTTCAGAAAGACCTAAAGAATGAAATTCTGAATGTTGTCGGACAAAGTCAGTGGTAATTTTTTTTTTTATAGGGGTATAAGAATTATTAATGAAATCGCTGTAACGGTCATTATTACTACCAAAAAGTTGTTTCTGTAGGGTATAAAATTACAAACATCACGAATATTATAATATAAATATTTAATATGGTAAAAAAGCCGCGTGCCTGAGTGGTTGGTCGCGAATCTGGGGAACAGGGTTCGATCCCGACCGATACCAAAAAGAAATATTTAGATTTTAAATGGCACTAAAGTTACCCTTGTGGTGCACTCTCCACACATTAATAAGTGCCCGTGAGGCGACGCCTGGTAAACGCCTTCACGGTTGCCGGATACTACCGATGGTCGTTTTCTTTGTTTCCCTCTCCACCAGCTTCAATATATTTTAGCGGGCCATATTGTACCTGACACGGTTTAGACATTTTAGTTATAAAAGAGTTTTCATATAACGTCAAATTAGATAGTGTGATAGCTTATATTGATTTCTGAGTTAACAAATTTAAGTGCAAATTCTAATAGTTGTTCCAGAAAAAGCAGATTGATGATCAAATTTTCTTAGTTAGAGACCAGGTATATCACATTTAAACAAGCCTGTGTTGCCAGATCATAGCCCGTCGACCCGTTTCGTCCCTGTATTAGTAAAAAATTTCGCACTTTATTAAGCTATATCTCTTAAACAATATGATCAAAAAAGTTATTTTTATTTTAAAATTTGTGATTTATATATTTCTATAAACTGAGATGTTTTTTTATTAAAATGGGAAGCACTGTTTTGAAGCTACTGTGAAAAATATGACAATTACTATTGTTTGATATAGAAAACACATACAAAAAGAGCTCTCTTTGATTGCATTTATCTCAAATTTGAGATGGTCAATCAATTTTTACCAATAAGAAAATATGTAAATATTATAGTTCGGTACAATAACCAGCCACTGAGGGAGTAAGCCACCTCAACTTGGCGCCGGTTCCAATACCGAGTAAATGGTGAGGGTTGGTGGTAGGAAAGGCATCCGACTGTTAAATCTTCGCCGAAACCAAAGACGGAAAGTGCAGGATAGGCAAGTGGTATAAGGGCTATGTACGTCACGTCAGATGGCCCCATACCCAGTATCAATCTAAAACTTCATGAGAAGTTAGTGCTAGGTTTGTGCTGGTTTGTGCTAGAATCTTAAAGTTTGTGCTGTTTATTTGCGCCAATTATTAACAATTGAAATGGGGAATCTGGCGTGACACTAAGAGTAAACCCCTTTTGTTTATAACAATATTTGGATAATAAGACAACACGCAGTTAGTGCTAGGTTTGTGCTGCTCAGATTCAAATTATGAAAGTTTGTGCTGTTTATTTACATTTACTATTAACAATTGAAATGGGGAATCTTGCGTGACACCAAGAGTAAACTCCTTTTGTTTAAAACAATATTAGGGTAATAGTAACGTCAGTAGTTAGTGCTAGGTTTGTGCTGCTCAGATATAAATTATAGAAGTTTGTGCTATTTATTTACATTTATTATTAACAATTAAAATGGGGAATCTAGCGTGACACCAAGAGTAAACTCATTTTGTTTAAAACAATATTCGGGTATTAATAACGTCTATAGTTAGTGCTAGGTTTGTGCTCCTCAGATACAAATTATAAAAGCTTGTACTGTTTATTTACATCTATTATTAACAAATCAATCAATCAAGAATTAGCGTACTTACTTTTCTGAGTATTGAAGAATCCACACAATATTTAACAAACGTCTGTACTCGATGAATGGTAAAATAGAAATAAAAATTATTTGGAAACTAATATTTGAGTTTGGATAGTAAGTTTATTTTTTTAAAAATGCTTAGGATATCACTGTTGGATATCGAGTTATGATGCCAAAATTTTAATGTTTACACATACGCCATATTGGAAATATATACCATTGAAAAGATTTTTTTTAGCTTTCCAACGATGTGTAATTTATCCTATATGTTATGTTCGTTTGTTTCAAATAGCGAAAATATAACAATTAATAAATTTGCATGTTAAAAACAAAGCGTCATATCGTCTGTATACATCATAAATATATATATATATATATATATATATATATATATATATATATATATATAGTGAAGTACGCGCCTTGCTCCAAACTTTCTTGGCCTCATATCTCATAAACTATTGTCCCACGTAAATTTCATATGCAACCTTTTTTGTGCAGATTTTGATAAACAATTTATAATCAAAATTGAAGTAAAATCAATATTTCTCGAGAAATAAAATAAATAAATATATCATCACGGTATATTACCCATTGCTGGATGTGCCAATCTGCTTTGTATCGGTATTTCACGAGATATTTGAGAAAAACTGATTTTCGCGAATTTTGACTATGAATAATTTTTTTGCGGGCATGATTTTGCAATGAACTTTTTCACAGTGTTTCTTATAGCAATACAAAGAAAATCCCGCAGCACAAACTTTCATAATTTGAATCTGAGCAGCACAAACCTAACACAAACTGTGAATTATGTTATTATCCAAATATTGTCACGCCAGATTCCCCACTTCCATTGTTAATAATAGATGTAAATAAAAGTATAAAGTTTCATAATTTGTATTTAAACAGCACAAACCTAGCACTGACTATGTACGTTTTTTGTACCCGAATATTGTTTTAAACAAAAGGAGTTTACTCTTGGTGTCAGGCCAGATTCCCCAATTCAATTGTTAATAATAGATGTAAATAAACAGAACAAACTTCTATAATTTATATCTGAGCAGCACAAACCTAGCACTAACTACTGACGTTACTATTACTCTAGTATTCTTTTAAACAAAAAGAGTTTACTCTTGGTATCAGGCCAGATTCCCCAATTCAATTGTTAATAATAGATGTAAATAAACAGCATAAACTTCTATAATTTATATCTGAGCAGCACAAACCTAGCACTAACTACTGACGTTACTATTACCCTAGTATTGTTTTAAACAAAAGGAGTTTACTCTTGGTGTCAGGTCAGATTCCCCAATTCAATTGTTAATAATAGATGTAAATAAACAGCACAAACTTCTATAATTTATATCTGACCAGCACAAACCTAGCACTAACTACTGACGTTACTATTACCCTAATATTGTTTTAAACAAAAGGAGTTTACTCTTGGTGTCACGCCAGATTCCCCATTTCAATTGTTAATAGTAGATGTAAATAAACAGCACAAACTTTCATAATTTGAATCTGAGCAGCACAAACCTAGCACTAACTGCTTGTTGTCTTTTTATCGAAATAATGTTATAAACAAAAGGGGTTTACTCTTAGTGTCACGCCAGATTCCCTATTTCAATTGTTAATAATTGGCGCAAATAAACAGCACAAACTTTAAGATTCTAGCACAAACCAGCACAAACCTAGCACTAACTTCTGATGAAGTTTTGGATTGATATTGCGTATGGGGCCATCTGACGTGACGTACATATAAGGGCTAGGGTGTTCCTCGCAAGTGACATGCAGTTATAGCCTCGCCCGACCCCTGTGCCAAGTCGGTTAGGACTACTCCGTCATGGACGGTCGGGGTTAGAGAAGTCAGTCCTCAGGATTAGAACTCTCAATCTTGGAAGTATGAGGAAGGGAAAGAGAAGGAGGAAGGACTGTGACGCAAAAAACTTGAGTGAGAAAGGACAGTGTGAAGAAGATGTGTTGGACAAGAATGATTGGAGAAGAACAGCGACCCGTAAGAAGAAAAAGAAGAAGAAGTGGAAGAAGAAGAAGATACTACCTTAACCTTAAAAAGATAAGTTTTGACAATCCTTATGAACACATTTATAGAGAGAGATACAGTTTAAATAATTTTTTTACAACTACAAGACATTGTTCTGCAGTCTGAATTAAATTTGCATGTCCCAGTCAGGCAGAGAAGGTTTTATCATTTTAGTTGGGTGTAACTTGGAATTTCGTAATTCATAGCCGAATTGACGGAAGTTCAGAGGCTCGAACAGTGGTTGTAATGATTTTTTCCATAAATATGTTTTGGCTGCAGCTCTTAAACAATGTAAAAATAAAGCATGAGAAGTACAAATAATTCTGGTTGAATTTAAATTGAACCCAATATTACGGGTAATCAACTTGTAGCAACAAATACGTACAGACTTCTTAAATCTGATGAAAGTGCATCGGAGTTTCTGGGTTAGTTCCAAAAGTAGAGCGAGCATCTTGAACAAATATTTGTGATGCAGCATACAGACATTATTTCTTAGTTCCTACCCGGCTTGTCGTGACGCAACCAGTTAGAGCATGCAATCCAGGTAAAATATTACAAATATTCATTTCATTTTACGCAACTGTTTGGAGATTGTAATAAACATTTCTATTTTAAATGTTGTTTGTGTGACAATTTATTAAAAATTGAGGCATCTTGAAATCTTTCTCACTTAAATTTGTCACCTCAGCAATTAAAATAAGCTATCAGACTATCTAGTTTGACGTTACGTGAAAATTATTTTATAACTTAAACGTCTAAACCGGGTCGGGTACAATATGGCCCGCTGCAACAATATGGAGCTGGTATGAACTGCTGCGGAGAGGGAAACAAAGAAAACGACCATCGGTCGTATCCGGCAACCGTGTAGGCGTTTACCAGGCGTCACCGCACGAGGACTTATTAATGTGTGGAGAGTGCACCACAAGGGTAACTTTAGTGCCATTTAAATTCTAAATATTTCTTTTTGGTATCGGTCGGGATCGAACCCTGTTCCCCAGATTCACGACCAAACACTTTTTTTATCATATTAAATATTTATTTTATAATATTCGTGATGTTTGTAATTTCATACCCTACAGAAACAACTTTTTAGTAGTAATAAACAACGTTTTCTTGACCGTTACAGCGATTTCATCAATTATTCTTATACCTCCTATATAAAAAAAAATCACTGCCTTTGTCCGGCAACATTCAGGATTTCATTCTTTAGGTCTTTCTGAACTTTAATCATTAATCAGAATTGGCGCCTGCACTACATGGCATTCTAATTCTATGTAAGAAAAATAACATGTATTCATTTTTTTCATTCATAGCACTCTTATTATAGTCATAGTTTATTCCTATTAATATAAAATTTTATATACATATTTCTCAAAAAAATTGTTATGTGAGAGTATAAGTATCACTGAATTCAGAAAAAAATCTCTATTCAATAAGTAAATAAAAAATATATAATCTCATTTAAAATAACAAAGTTGTTCCCCACAGTTTAAAAACCACTGGTTGAAAAAAAAATTACGCTCACTAAAATAGTCTAGTAAAATAGAAATTGTTTGCTAATATAACCGACCTCGTAGCTCTTATAGTTCTCGTGTTAACAACAGTGTACCACTTAATACGAACATCTTGTATATATATATATATATATATATATATATATATATAGGCAAGAACAGTTATTAATACCTAATTGCACTAATATTTATAATTAACAGTTTTATTTATTGACTAATGCAAACTGCTATGCATTATTTCAATTATACACCACCTAGGTTTAATTTAAATAAATTTAGACAAAAATTGTGAAAAACTCCGAAATTATTGGTTTTAGGCATAGGGTGGCCTTAATAACGTAGAAAGATAACACAAAAGGAACACAACTAAATAATAAAATATAGGATGTTCCATTTTAAAATGACGAGTTATAGTAATTTGAAATTGAGTAAATTTTATTCGCTTTATTAAACACCCTGTATAATTATTATATTCTTAAAAAAATATATGAGAACATAGAGTATAGTCATAGTTCAGAAAAAAAATCTTAATTTTTACTATTAAAATAACTTCAGTACGCCTTTATAAAGTAATGCGTGCATTAGGTCTTTTTTAAAGAGAAAAAACGGAATAACTTGGCAACGCCAAGGAAAAATAAACAAAATTTATATGTGCGTATAGGTAAATAAAATACAGTTTAAAATATATGAAAATAAGTAGGGTGCTCCATTTAAAAAAAACAGAAACAATTCTCGCCCATCCATAACGCAAACGGCCTATATATGTGAAAATAATTTTAGGTTATACTATTTGAGTAGACGAATAAATTCTGTTAATTTATGCTTATTTCTAACGACAAGGGAGGTATAGAGGACGGCCATTTTATAGATTCATTCTGTACATACATGATGTTCAATTTAAGTGTTTCACTATTGCTATCTCGAGGGCCGTAACAGATACGAAGTCGGTAAAATTGAGAAACAATTTCTATATTATAAGACTATTAAAATGAGCATTACAAAAAAAATTTCAACCAGTGGTTCTCAAATACAGAATTCAACTTTTTAATTTTAAATGAGAATTTACTTTTTTTATTCGTCTATTCGATTCAGCATTTTTTTCTGAATACAACGATATAAAATGTTTATACCCTTACATAACGAAAAAAAACGAGAAAAATGCAAAATAAAAATTATTATTTCCATATTTATTTCTACATGTAATCAGAGTGCCATGACAAAAACAATTGAATATTTTGTTTTGTATCACATGGCAAAGTAATTTGTTTATGAATTTTCTTGTTTTCTTTTGTGTTAAAATGAATTTTACTCACGAAGAAAAAATTGATATGTACGAAGTTTTCATATTATCTCTGAAAAATACTATTGCTGCAAAGAATATGTATAGGGAACGTTATCCTGAGCGGCGAGTTCCTTGTCGTCAGTATTTTAGAAAATTAGAATTAGCACTGCGCGCTAATACGGATGCATTCGTATCGAAGCGAGTTAGAGTACAAGATCAAGAAGCTGAGATAAATATATTAGCATATTATGAAGCTAATCCAACAGCTTCAGTTAGAATGGCTGCCGCTGAGTGTAATTTAAGTGTAGGCACGATCCATAGGATTTTAAAGAAACATAAATACAGACCATTCAAAGTTATTAAAATTCACCATTTATATTCTGGTGATCGTGAGCGAAGATTAGAATTTTGTAATTTGTTGATAAATGAGGATCCAGATATCTTAAAATCAATTATTTGGACTGACGAGAGAGAAGTTTCCAGCGAAAATTTAATATACATGTTTGGTGTGCCAATTTCAGTGATAATATTTACGTACACATGTGCGAAGGTACATTGAGTGGTAACAGATACCTGAATTTAATTCAAAATATGCTGGGTATTATTTTGGAAGACATACCAGTAGCTCAGTTGGGAAACATTTATTTCCAGCAAGATGTTGCACCAGCTCACAATTCGCAACAAGTTAGGGATTAACTAAACGAAAGGTTTCCAAATCGCTTACATCGCTTACATTTGTGTTCAGAATCGAGCCATTAAATATATCTACATTTTTATTTGCGCTGGAAACT
>OY720449.1:69038486-69103486 GCA_963082715.1 Harpalus rubripes | reverse complement strand
CAAATATCTGATGATGACAAATTAACAATTGAAGAAAGCTCGGAAGAAAGTTACCATAGTAGTAATTTAGAAGATGCAGCCTTGAGTGAATTACATTTTAATATATATGTATATATATATATATATATATATATATATATATATATATATATATATATATATATATATATATATATATATATATATAAATGTAACAGAATGGAACAAAATAATACCAACATGTTTAACATATTATAGTAAAAAAACAGGAATATGTAAAAAAAAAACTGAAATTTACGCCTAAATTATGGTCAAATATATTTTCACAAGAAATTTGGAATTCATCAAAATTACCATGTGCTTGGATATTTAAATATCATACTATAAACGCAAGTAATACCGGAAAAAATATTTTAAAGCAAAAGCATATTGTGATGAATGCCAAAGTGTAATTACTTGTTACACAAATTATACAGAAAATGACAATCCCGATATCAGTGGCTTTTTTGTTAATTGTTATGTAATAGGAAAACCTTACAGTGTTTCGCAGTAAAAAGCGACCGGTTATTGGTCACTCTAGTATTGAATTAGATAGAGAAATGATCGATACGAATTCAACAGTGTCTTTAACTCGGAAGGAGTTGTACGAATCATCCACAATATTATTTCATACATTAATATAAAAGTTTAGTAATTCTTTGGCAACGACTTTTTAATCTCAAAATTCATATAAAATTTTATTATCGGGATTGATTTTTTTGTGTTGCTCAGCCATATATTTATGTGGTTAAATTTTTTAAATAAAATTGTCCGTCATGTATATTAAACCAGGGATTTTGTTTAGTCATTGATACAAATTTTAAATTGTTTACACGATTTTTCAGGGATGCGACTTGAGCCACGTCCAACAGTTAATTTTTCATTTTGGCCCTACGACTCAATAGTCTCAAAATGCATATAAATTTTAAAATAGTCTACGAATAATACACATCCAACAGCTTTTTTCTCTTTTTGGCCCTACGACTCATTAGGCTCAACATACATATAACATTTTACCAATTATTACTTCTGCTTCAACTCTCCCGTGGTTGACAATGAAAACACCTCCAGTTCCCCGGAGCGAAGATCCTTAATTTTTGTGAGATTTCCACAGCGTCTACTCGGAATAAAAAATAGTTTGTCAATTTTATATTAGAGCAGTTGGGCAGTTAATTTTAGCAACAGATTTCAATGAAATTAAGGACCTAATATATTCAGTATGTGTAACAGCTTTATCACTTACTGAAGGATTTATATACAATATTACCCCCACTATACACGAAACTGAAAAAAGTAAATAAATTCGTAAATTTGCATATGGTGTACAACAAAGTGCGATAAATGACACAGTTGACATACAAGAAAATATAGATAACACTGTATTGTTATTGTTGGGAGAAGAAATTTAGGAACAGAATTCGTTAATAGTTATTGTAGAAATTAGTCTATGAATAATACACATCCTACATCTTTTTTTCTATTTTTGGCCCTACGACTCATTAGGTTTAAAATTCATATAACATTTTAGCAATTATTATTACTTCTGTTTAAACTCTTCCGAGGTCGACAATCATAACATCTCCAGTTCCCCGGAGAAAAGCACCTTCATTTTTGCGAGATTTCCACCTATTAATAGTTCAGCATTATTTTTTCCCGAGGTCGACATCCAAAAGACCTCCAGTTCCCTGGAGCAAAGCTCTTTCATTTTTGCGTGATTACCACCTATTAGTAAGTAGTTCAGCATTAATTTCTCCCGAGGTCGACAATCAAAAGACCTCCAGGTCCCTGAAGCAAAGCTCCTTCATTTTTGAGAGATTTCCACCTATTAGTAGTTCAGCATAATTTTTTCCCGAGGTCGACAACCAAAAGACCTCCAGTTCCCCGAAGCAGAGCTCTTTCATTTTTTGTAAATTAACACTTTTTGAGTAATTCTGCTTAACTTTTTTGAAGTGCGAAACTGAAAAATGTACATTAATTCATAAATTTGCATATGGTGTGCAACAAAGTGCGATGACACAGTTGACATAGAAGAAAATATAGATAACAATACAGACTTGTTGGGAGAAGAAATTTGGGAACAGAATTAGGTTAAGAGTTATTGTAGAAAATAGTCTATGAATAATAGAATTAGGTAAAAATTATGTATGTTAAATATGTAGATATTCATTTATGCTAATAATAAAGACGAACGTAAGATCTGGCCACAATTGCTCTTTTGAACCCACTCCCATTCCTCTTACAGCTAGCCATCGCTTCAAATTTTTTGTCTGGCAAAGGTAAGTAAATCTTACAACACTTTTGTCACAATGGGCGAATCAAATAAACTTTTCCCGCCGTTATATATCAGTGATGTGACGTCACTACTGATGTACAAGGTGTAACCTATATATCTTGATGCTGAGTTGGAGAATGATATGATCATTTTCAATTCCCCGAATATTTGCTGATTTGAATAATTGCATTGCAGGTATATGATTGTAATTATAATTTAAACAAATGTTTCTAACATGATCAGGATAAAATGTTTCATTTCTGCCACATGGTGGTCGGGGATCATATACGATATTACGATTTCTTCGGGCACTTTTTTTTATTATTGCGGTAAATATTCTGTGATTTTATAGGTGATCGGTTAAATTTTATTGCAAGTTTATGAAATTATACGAAAAACATTTTCAGCCCCAGTATATTATTAGGGAAGTAACAATTGAAGTGTATTCATTAAGTCTAATTCTTATATCATGTATATTCAAAATATTCTTTACATATTTATACAATTTTTAAGTATTCACTAGCAAACCCAAGGTTATCACAGTATGCAATTCCAACAATATTCCCGAATTATCCATTCAAAAAGGACCCGCATACCCTCAATTAAAAAATAGTACCTGTTATATTTGCCGCGCACATTTATACAGTAAATTTTCCCATTACATCTAAGGAGGAAAACATTAAGAATGAGATATATGATCAACCTTGCCAGTAGTACCAAAATTCCTGTTTTCCACCAATTATTCCACAAAAACGAAAACACTCTAACCCTCAAAAACCGCATACCAATCCAACAACTCGTATATAATGACCTCCAACACCTTAAATCCTCATTACAAAAAATCCAAAACAGAACACTACAAACAATACCACCCCGGACCATTCAAACTCCACATATAAATCTTTCTCTGACAGTATACAACAAAAACAACACCCGTAAAGAGCTCTACCAAAACCTCGTTAAAGAGCATCAAGATGCACACAAAGATTATATAAAAATTTTCACCGACGGTTCACGCATAGAAAACAAGACATCCGCCGCTTTCCAATTAAATGACAGAATCTACGATTTCCACCTTCCAAAACATACGACAATATTCACAGCTGAATCATATAGCATCTTAAAAGCCATAGAACAAATCTCCAAAGATAACAACAGAAACAAGAAATATTTTATTTATTCAGATTCTCTAAGCTGTATTACAGAAATAACAAATACAAACACAAAACATCACCTGATACAAAAAATCCAAGAGATTATGGAAAACTTAAAGAGAAACCATCAGATCACAATAAAACTTATGTGGATTCCATCTCACGTCAATATAAAAGAAAACGAAGAAGTCGACGAAGCAGCCAGGAAAGCGACAACAAAAACAGAAATCGAGGATATGAATATACCACCCGAAGACCTAAAATCCACAGTGAAAAATCACGTAAAACAAGAATGGGAAAACTACTGGCACCGACAAACAAATAGTAAACTTAAACTAATAAAAGATGGGATAGAAGCATGGCAAGTTCCAAAAGAACGCAAACACCAAATTATAATATCCAGATTGAGAATAGGGCATACGAAATACATGCACGAACACATATTAAAAAAAAACAGAACCGAAAAATTGCGAAGTATGTTCTACTACTATCACAGTCAAGCATATCATAGAAGAATGCACAAAATACGCAGAACACAGGCAGAAGCATAAAATACCAAACTCAACGAGGGAAGCACTAAGCAACAACCCCGAGAACACGGACAACCTAATCAAATTTCTAACTGACATAGAATTAATAAATGAAATGTAAATAATTAAAAAGGAAAACAATAATGTACAACCAACTGTATATGGATTAGTGGCCCTTAGGTCGAAATCCAGAAACTTAAATAAAACAGTAAATTTCATTTAAAGCTTTAAAAAATTTCATAATAAAATGTGGATTGGAAAAATTGATTACATTTTCGTTACACATGATCACAGAAAGATTTTTTGGGACAATTGAAAGCGGAATTGGTAAGAAATTATGTGGTGGACACATGAAATATTTTATTTTATAGTAGTAAAAAAAAATGCTTTAATTTCGAACACAATGGAAGATAAATTTATTATACAACTTCAAAAATAAGACATGAACTTAAATATAAGACATGAATAGAAAAATAATACATTATATGCGATAAAATATGTATAAATATGAGAAAATCCGATGTCAAAAGTACGGAATAAAACAATTGTTTCCCAAATAAAAATGTAAACAAACAGTAATCAATTACTTGTATACCAGCATAGCCATAGCGTACTTATTTCTCACTATTATGATATATCTTTTAAATAGTATTTTATATTTTTGAATAGGATTATTATGTTTTACGATAAAATGTTACGATATATGTAATGTTATCTGCTTTTTACATTACTCAAGGATTTTAAAAAACTTGCTCCTAGCGTCGCTCGTTGTTTAAACTATTTTCTCATAATGTAAAAAGCTATATAACATTATTTATATCGTAAATTACTATGATATTAATAAGTGTTTTATTTTGTAATTTCATTATATGCATGTTTATGTTTTGAAGTTAACCATTATTATAATATTTATTTGTCAAGCACAAGCATATGAATTATTCATGGATTTGACCTTTAACATAAACATATGAATAATATAAGTTGTTGTGTAATACCTACGTAGGTTTCATATTTATAAATTAACATATGGTTTCTATAAGCTTCTTTACTATTGGTAATGTTTTTATTAGAAGAGATACTCGAAGAGATACGAAGTTGGTTAAATGAGAAAAATTGTGAATTGTGCCACTATAAATAAGAAAATTGGTAATATCAAACAAGTAAATAAGTTTGAGTATAAAATAATTATTTGTTTAACTAGGCACTAAAATACCAGATTTACAGCAGAAGCTGCCGTTCCATTGTCTGGGCGAAGCGAATGCCGAAGCTGTAAATCTGTGTTTAGTGTCGTGTTGAACACATTATTTTATTGCCGATTGAAAATTAATATTAATTTAGTGATTATTTTTAAAACATATTTTGAATGTTAACGCCATTAAATTATGTTACTATACGTTTATTGAACGGTTGCTATACGTTTGTATAGCGGTTATTATGTAATAGTCAGTAAAACATTTTTTTAGCAGCTTGGCAGTAAAAGTAACATTTTACAGAGAGTTAACTGTCAAAAAAATGGCACTTTTAATGTCAATCGGAAAAAATATTTCCATGGCTTACTTAACTAAATTAACTAGAAAACAGTATACAATTTCTTACATAAACAACATTACCTTATTGAAAAGAAAAAAATACACTTTCAAATAAAAAGAATATATGGTTCTATTTTGTTTCATATTTTGGGAACCGCTGATATATTTTTTTGCTGATATCATAAATTTTCTTATTGAAAATACCTCTCCAAATAAAAATGTTACCAATACTGAGCAAGCTTATAAAAACACCCATTGAGTGCGTTTACCAGGCGTCACCTCACGGGTTCTCAAAGCTGTCGTCAAGATAGCACCACATGAGTCAGATCTGTTCTGAACCACAATATTGCATTCAACCGCGATTGTGCTATATCTCGAATATTGTTTAAATTAAAAAATTCTTTGGAATTTATCACATGTGAACAATATATTATAAAAAGATTTAATCATCTGCTGGCTTCAAAACTACCAGGCGTCACCTGACCGACTCTCAAACCTATCGTAATGAGAGCACCACAAGAATAACATTTGTGCTATTTGAAAATTGGAAAACATTTTTAAGTTTGTCGTCGATCAGAATTGAACTCGGACCCACCGAATCACATCTAAACACTTTACACTCACAGCCACGTGACCCTATTTAAAATTTCATAAATTGTTTGTTTTTGAATAGGTATGGCAGAAATAATAAATATTATTAGTTACGTGTTAAATTTTGCAATTTGTAAAAGAGAAACATAAATTTCTACATAAAATAAAAAATGTTAGAATCTACTCGTAGCCATTAAGAAAAGTAAATATATAATTAAAATTTTAATACTGTAGATTATACAGCATGAAATCACGTACGAGATATTTTTTTTGTTATTTCAAAATATTTATTTATCAAAAAACTTTAAACATTAATTACGAGAAAGATTGCACATATACTCATAAGTTATTTTCAGTTCATTTGTGTAACATTTGTACCTACTTGTCGCGAAGCTCAATATGGAAGTTTCAATTTCTACAATTTTCACAATTTTATCGGTATGTTCTTTTATATAATAAAAATAATAAACAAATGTCTTGTATTAATATTTTTGAGTATGAAACTAACAAAATTATAGCTTTTAAACAATTATCAATCGATATATGAAATGTGCATTATGAGATATTTTAGAAATTAGAATAACCTTTTTGGAAAACAAAAATGTATTTCTTTATTTCTATTCTAATAACACTATTTTATCTATTTCAAACACAATTCATTTAGATATTAATTGAAGTTGAAAAAACCTACTTTTGTTTTAGACAATCACAAATAAAATTTAATATGTGAAAATTTTCTATTATTATTTTGCTTATTTTATGAAAGATGATAAAACAGGCAATAAATTATTTAAATAAACAAACTCTGTTTTATTTGTGTTATATGTGTTATTTTAAATGGGATCATTTGTTTTTTATTTATTTATTAGATAGAGTATTTTATTCTGAATTTAATAATATAATATTTTCATACTCTTACATAATGATTTTTTTTTTTTGAGAAATATGCATAAATTTTTTTGCATTAATATCATTTAGGGTCGGTATTTCCATCTCAGGATAAAAGTTCAGGATAACTATTTGTCATATAAATGATAAAATATCGCATCGAAATAAGAGCATAAATGAGGTAAATTATATTGTGTCATTTTTTGATGCGATACTGTTCATTTATCCGAGAAGATGAATTATCCAGCACTTAATCCGAAGATGGAAATACCGGCCCTAAATATAATATAACAGGAATGCCACGAATAGAAAAAAAAAGAATACATTTTATTTTTCTTACATATAATTAGAAGGCCATGAAAAAAATATGTTGACATTTTATAATCATTTGACAGAAGAAAATATTCATTACTTTCTGCCAGGGTAATCTAATTTTATGTAATAAAAATTTACATGTATTTTCCATGCGTGGCAATCTCATGTGATGGTATGAAAATATAATATCACTGAATGAATAAAATTCTCTATCTAATAAGTAAATAAAAAATATATAACCCCACTTAAAATTACAGAGTTGGTCCCCACAGTTTGAAAACCATTGGTTGAAAAAAAATTCACGCTCATTAAAATAGTCCAGTAAAATAGAAATTGTTTGCTAATTTAACCGACCTCGTAGCTCTTAAAGTTCTCGAGTTAGCAATAGTGTACCCCTTAAAATGAACAGCCTGTATAATTCGAAAATGTTCCAAAAAAACTTGATCACTCTATTGAGGCTCTATTATCCGTAGGTAATTTTCATTGTTTTGCCTTATTTTCATTACATCGTCCAAGAGTTCTCCATCACTTTCGCTAGAAAATTCTGACAATTCGAAGAAATCGCTGTCTTCTTCCAGTCTAATTTCATTATTAAGAAAAACAAAACAAGTCAGGTTAGATAGCACGTCAAACTTATTCAGAATTTAAAATTCATGTAAAATCCTGGAACTTTAAGAACAGTTCAGAATCGGTTCAGAACACAAATGTCTCGTTCTTGGAACACTGCACTACAAGTTCTGAATTTTAAATTCGACTTGTCGGGACGGTAAAAAGGCTTTGGGCATACACAGTAAAGTTTGAACGGTTCAGCACTTTTGTTGGAATAAACATTTCATAACTAGTATTATTAAAAAATAAATGTTCAGTATTAATACTATTTGTTCAGTATAAATATTGAATCTGCAGTATAAATTAATAAATGTGGCGCAATTTCGGAATAAGGCGTCTTTAGATACTAAAATTAAATTTCCCATACAATAGGGATTGGTATCAATTTATACAAATAAATACTAATAATTTCTAAATAACTATTAAACAGTTATGGTAATCTACAAAAATGTTTCAAATAAAAAAGTTATACATTATTGTTTATCCAGAAGCCTACGAAAATCATGTTTCTATCGATAAATATTCGAGATATAGCACAAACTTTGTTTAAATGAAACCCATATTTTCAATATTGTTTCTCTTTCAATTGGTAAATGCTAATGTGATTTAATTTTGTTTACCCTTAAAATCTTAGATTTTTTGTTATTTTGAGCATTGGGTTAGATTTTATTAAGGTATATATTATCCAAAAGTGAGAATCCCTATAATATAATTAATTTTTAATATGAGATTCAACAAATCTTTTCAATGACTAAATTTTAGTTGAATAATGTGGATTTTGAACCACCGTAACCTTTGTGGCCTTATTACTCCCACTATACCAAAACATTCGATATATAAGTTTCATGTTATAATTCTACAATACTAAAAATATATTTTGACGAACAAAACATACCGAACAATTCTAATTCATTTATTTAACAATTTTTGTATTCGTATTGTAATGTGATGATTTACGAAATTTATTATGTGAATTACTATTATTAATTTATATATAGTTGGTGGTATTTCTTGACTGTTTGGTATGATCTTAGGGAAAAATTATTGGAGGTGCAGTCTTGGTAAACATTAATTTTAAATAAATAAAATAAATATATCATCATGGCATATTACCCATTGCTGGGTGTCTTATTCTAATAAAAAGAATATTGTTTATAATAAGAAAAATGGGTTTTTAGTTCTTAAATAATTTTCTATATCGTGGGTCGCGAGAACAATACAATAGTTAAATTTGGGTCGCGCCATCAAACGTTAAGAAACGTTGCCTTATATAAATAAAAATAAATATATACCCATTGCTGGGTGTGTCAATCTGCTTTGTTCGCAGATATCGGTAATGATGATGACATATTTGTACCGTACGAGCGTTTACCAGGCGTCACCTCACGGGCACTCATTGCTGGCGTGTAGAGTGCACCACAGGGGGTCATTAATTTTTATAATTAGAATTACAATCATTGAAGTATATAAATTATAAAGGATTTAAGCGCAATTTCTATTTTTTAAAGATATTTAAAAAAACAATAACTATATCAATGTTTTTTCTTATTTTCTTAATAATTTTATATACCGGGTGGTGGGCGGTTAGGCGCGAACATATGGATTTAACACGGCGGTGCAAAATTGTACAAAATTAAAAGTTGCATACAAAACTGTTTTTATATTTTTACCTCTCGCTAAGAGAGGTATTGTATTCATGCTAAAAATCGCATATCCAGATTTTAGAGAATATGCACGTTTTAAGGTCCCTAGAATCCGATTATAACATTTTTACGATGATGTCCGTATGTGTGTGTGTGTGTGTGTGTGTGTGTGTGTGTGTGTGTGTGTGTGTTTGTGTTTGGATGTGTGTATGTGTATGGATGTTGGATTCACAATATCTCAAATCCTATAAGACTTTAGACATTTATAACTACGGATGCCGCTGTCAAAAATATTTGTACATTATTATGAAGATTATGAAAATAAAAAAAAAACAACGTAAAAGAATATATGTAAAAAAGAATATAAGAGGAATTTGCGAAAAAATACGAATATAAAGAAAAAGAAAGTAGAAAAAGAAAATTTCAGGATATTGAATATAAAGAAAATGTATGTATTGTACATAATTTATATTAAAATATCCCATAGATTTTGCAAATATTTGTGAGAATTTTAGTTTGTAGTGAGACATGAATATATGTATTTGTATTACCAACTGGCAGTTGTTGTCGCCATTTTACTTAATATTGGCAGCAATAGAAAGCGATAGCCGTTAAATTGAAGCGGTCTATTGAAACAGTAAATAAAATAGAACTATTTTTTCTAAGTAAATAATTAAAGGGACACATTTTATTATTGTTAACCTTTCTCCTATCAAAAAATTGCGTAAAAGACTTTTACATCCAGGATGTAAAAGTCTTTTACGTTCTGGAGACAAAAACTATCATTTCGCGTGTATAGTTTTTGAAAAAATATTTTTTTACAAATTCAAACATGAACAACTTTGCACTCTACAGTTTTTGCTGTAAAATGAAAAGGAGAGCAAAAAATTGTATGAAAATAAAACACCTTTTTAAGTTCTTATGTTCAACCCTAACCACTACCCGCCGGTATAGTAATGAGATTAAGATTGATATTTAAATTACAAAACAGCTATCTTAGTAAAGAAACCCTATTCTTGTAGGTAAGTCATATAAGTAATATCGTTGGCCATATATCTCTTTCAATTTAAGTGCTTCAATTATTGTCTTTAATTGAGTATTACACAAATAATTTATTTATTATTCTTCATTTAATTCTGAAATACTTTTGTATATTAATATTGCTGACATGCAATTAATTAATAATTTTTATTTATAGATAATTAAAATTGTAATTGCGGGATCAACTTTGGGTGATTTGGAAACTGATGCCAACAAATACATTTCGAAATTGGACGAAATAAATGCCGGTTCTACATCAAAATTAATTAAAGAAATTGATAGCACGAAACAATCTTGCTCCGAATTTGAAGAAGTTTATCTTTTCAAAGGAGAAAAAATGATGGCATACATATTGGAGAACGTTTTAGAGCATCACAATTCGCAGGAACTCCCCGAAGCAGATTGGATTGCCAAGAAACAACGGGTCGAAGAGACAGTTGAACTTCGACAGCTTGAATACACGAAATGTATCACCCATCTTGTTCCTAAGGCGATCAATCTCATCAATGACGAATACGAAAACGTAAAAATAATCACGGATTTCATCAAGGCAGTGAAGAGACAGCCAAAGAAATGTTTAGAACAGGATGAACCTAGATTATGTTTCTTACCACTTATCAGCAACCTCAAACAGTACCTTAATGGTCTACCGGATAAAGTTACACAAATTACTGATACTGTACAAAAAATTGTTGATCATTTTATGAAAGATTGTGAAAGATGTCACTCTGATTTATTGGGAAATTCAATTCAGCATATGCCAGAACTTTTATTACATTTGAGTAAGAAGTAAATAGAAAATAATACATATAATTATTTGTCCTTCATTTATAAATGTAATAATATCAATAATAAATGTTATAGAAATTTTTTTAGTTATTTTTTAGCCATATCCTGGCTGGTTGCACCAATGTAACTTAAATTTGAAGCTGTATTTACATTAACAATATTGCATCAACCAAATGAAATGTCAAATGAATTATTACGCATTGCTGTCAAAATTTCGATATGCATTTACTTTTTGTTTAAGGGTACCTTACCTTAATTTTTGCAAGATTTTTTTTAATGTTTACCGACAGTATTTCCAAGGCAGGTTTTATTTACAAATTACTGATCGGTAAGTGATGTGAATCACTTACCGTTCAGGAGGCGAGACGGTAAGTAAATAAAAACAAATATCAAAACTTACTTTGAAATGACAACTAAAATAATTTTTAAATCTAAATTTGTGCGCCGATCGTGCAAAAACTGTTATAAGCATCACGAACGTTACGGAATACCGATCTCAGACAAAATTGGTGCCTTCTCTTGGGTCAGTCCGCAAACATTGTTTTCGATCGGTGAGAATATGTAGTTTTTGCGAGTCGATTATTAAATTTTATCGTCGTATATAAAACTGTTTTTTTTTTCTATAGTAGATTCAGAAAAATCTTTTACAAATTAAATTATTATTTAAGTATAATTTTAAAATAAATATAATAAAATAGTTATTTATGCAACAAGTGCAAGTAGTAGTATGAGAAAAATACACTATTTTACACATGTGTTGCACACAACATTTTTCCTACAACCGAAATGTTATTCATGTTTCTCATAATACTACTGTTAGTGCTCTTTCTCATAATACCGTACAAAATGTAACTTAAACACTTGGAAGAATCGTAAACAGAAGTAGATTAGTCTTCTATAATTGTTCAAATTGTACGTTTAATATTAATATTAAAATTAGGTTAGGTTAGAATTCAGATCAAAAAATGTTAATGTTCTTAAAAATTAGATAAGTACTCAATTTTATTACTTTCATTATTATTTACTACCTAATTATGTATTTGACAATTTTACTATTGCCTAGCAACGCCTATTTTCTTTTCAAGCACTTGTGCAGGAAAAGTACTTTTCACGCACGGTTGTAAGAAAACAGCTTTTCAATACTCCTAAATAACATTCAAATATACATAATGACTTTAAAGAACAATGTTATATACAAAAATGATAAAGAATAAGGGACTGATATATCAATAATAACAAACAGAAAATTCTCAATAAGTAGAAAAAATTATATTTTTTTATATGGTAGCCTATATATTCTTTTAATCCATTAGACAGAGAATATTTTTATATCTGATTTCAGCGATATTAATATTGTACAGGATTGTGTAACAATTATTTAGAGAAAAATAGTATTAAAAATTAGAAATAATGTTACAATATTGAAATATGCTGTGCAATACACAAGTGTTGATACATCTGTTGCCTAGATTACACTAGTAGAGTCAAACCATTTTTTACCTTCCTTCACCTTTAGGTAAGGAAGATATTCTCTTTAATCAAAAAAATCCATGAGATTTTAATGAATAAGCACGTTTTAGGGTCCCTAGAATAAAATTATATATATATATATATATATATATATATATATATATATATATATATATATATATATATATATATATATGTTATTGATGACAGTGAAGAAAATTCGCATATTAATATCACTGCCCCCAAGTTCAGTATTTTGCGTATCCCCTGGAAATACCCGTAAAACACAACAGCCAGGATTTAAATTAATAGATCACTTGTTTATTGAATACGAATCTATTTAAATATATAATTCTGAAATTACAATACATCTGTCAAAAATGTCAAAAACTATTACTACTCCTTTTTTTTTCTACGGCTACTTCATATTATTACAAAAAAATATTATACAAAACATAGCAACTAAATCAATCTGTAACATTCTCCCTCCCACAAGACGAAGTATTGTCATTTACATTGAGTCCTGTAGGGCATAGTTTGATGATATGTTGACGGAGATGTTGGAATTTCACCTCTTCTCCTTTATGGACGACAGGAACTTTTACTTCAACCACTCGAACTTGATCGTCATCTCCAGGGAAAGTCTGTGTCACGATACCTTTTTTCCAAGAGCTTCGTCCCGCCAAATCATTCACCAAAATTACTATATCTCCTTCCCGTAATGGCTGCTGTTTAGTTATCCATTTGTGGCGCTGTATAAGTGTTGGTAGATACTCATCTTTCCATCTGGACCAGAATTCATCAGCTAGTTTCTGTGCATAACGCCACATACGACGACAGGTTTCTCCATCACTGAAATTGCCAGGTATAAACTTGCCTTGTACACATCTAAGCTTAAGAAGATGATTAGGTGTAATGCATTCAGGGTCCTTTGGGTCCGGTGAAGCCACGGTTAGAGGTCTATTGTTCATCATATCTTCTACTTCTGACAATAAAGTTAATAATGTGTATTCCTTAGGAGCCCGAGATTTTAGGAGCTTATTAAGGATCTTCTTGGCAATCCCTATCAATCTTTCGTGGCTCCCTCCCATATGAGGAGAAGCTTGAGCATTAAAGTGCCAATCAATTCCACGCTGCAATAAATAATTTTCGATTTGTTTTTGATTCCACTCACGAATACATTTCTTAATCTCGTTATCTGTGCCTCTTAGATTAGTCCCGTTATCACTATACAGATGTTGAGCTGGACCGCGACGACAGTTGAATCGAATTAAACAATCAATAAAATCGCTTGTGGAGAGTGATGGAACAAGATCAATATAGACACCTCTTGTAGTCAAACATGTGAATAAAACGCCCCATCTTTTCTCATGTCTCCTTCCAATAGTAACTTCCATGGGTCCAAATAAATCTACACCAGTGTGGGTAAAAGCTGCTGTGTGACTGGTCACTCTTCCTTCTGGCAATTCTCCCATTTCCTGTGGAATCGGCTTTGTTCTCTGAAATTTACAGTCTAAACATTTTCGAACTTCACTCTTCACAGCGGTGCGACAATCAAGAATCCAGTATTTCTTTCTCAGGGAATTAATGACCGTTTCTTGGCCCTGATGAGCATTTGTTACGTGATGCCACTTGATAAGAAGTCGAGTATACGGATGTTTAGGATTCAAAATGATTGGATTCTTTACTGACTGTGATACGTGTGGCGCTCGGTTAATTCTTCCTTTCATAATAATTAATCCTTCTTCGTTTAAAGCGGGTGACAAGCTGTACAGTTTACTCTTCTTATTTACACAATTTCCTTGTTTTAGAAATTGTTTTTCTTCATGAAAAGAATCAATTTGCACTTGGCGTGCCCACATGTTTTCAGCTTGCTGCATATCTTCAATAGTTATTTTATTTGATCCCTTACGAAATATTTTTCGGAATGATGCAATCTATGAAGCAGATTTCTTAATCAACGTAAACCAGTTAGAAAAATCTTCTACATTAGGAAGAGGCAATCTCGTATCTATATGACTTGTGACCATCATAAGCTTCTTCTTTTCTAAACAATCTGAGTTAACTTCTTCCGCATTCAATTCATATTTTGGCCAGACCTCTTTCTTTTCCATCAGGAACGAACTTCCTTTCAGCCAGCGGCAGCCTGAATGAAAAGGTATTGTTGCTGTCGATCGCGTTCCGTCATCTGCTACATTATCCTTTGAAGGAATCCACTTCCAGTTTTCCGCATTAGTAAGATTTAATATTTCTCCAATACGATTGGAGACGTATTGGCTAAAACGTCCTGTTTCAGACTTCAGTCAACATAAGACCGTTTTAGAATCAGTCCAGAATATTGTTTGAGAGAAAGTAAGATCTTCACCAAAAGACTTTTTAATGAAAGCTGCAAGTTTGCTTCCTAGTAATGCTGCTTGTAATTCCATTCTTGGAATGGACAAACCTTTGATAGGAGCTACTCTTCCTTTTCCTGACAGGAAAGTTAGTTCAATATTTTCTCCAGATATTACACGCAAGAAACTGACTGCACAATATGCTTCCTCACTCGCGTCACAGAAAGTATGTAGCTCGTATATTGAATCTTCTTCTGCAGTCTTTCTAATACATCTTGGAACTTTCACTGCCGTAATTTGACGAAGTTCTTGTATCCATTTTTGCCATTTCTCGTTCATCGTTGCTGCCACTTCGTCATCCCATCCTACGCCACACTTCCAGGTTATTTGGAAAATCAATAATCCTTTAATTTTCAGTGGAGTAAGAAAACCCAAAGGATCAAATAAACTCATAATAAACGATGCCATTTGTCTCTTAGTAGGCCTAGAATATCCTGATAGTACATCTGCTGGTAATTTATTCGTGTTGAGCGTAAAAAGGAAACAATCTTCTACCGGATCCCATTGCAAACCAAGAGTTTTAGTTATTGGAATATCAGACTTGATTTTAATTTCTTTAGTTCCAGATACCCGTAGCTCTGCAGGAATTCGATTTATAACTTCCAGGCTACTACTATTCCACTTGCAGATTGGGAAACCTCCCTCCGCATGTATTAAAGTAACTTCTTGTTGAAGTTTGATGGCTTCCTCAATGGTATCAGCTCCGCTATGGAAATCATCCATATATGTGTCATGAATGATCGCTTTTACTGAGTTTGGATATTTATCTTGAAACTCTAAAGCGTTTTTATCCTTAACATAATTTGCTGACGAAGGGGATCCAATAGAACCAAATACTAAAACTTTCGTTTGGTATTCTTCTGGAGGATTGGTTCTGTTCTTTCCTCGATAAAGGACTGTCTGCATCGGCTAGTCTGATTTAATCATTCTAATTTGGTGAAACATGTCACTAATGTCACAAATTATTGCAACCTTGGGCTTTCTAAATCGAAGTAAGACTTTTGGAAGTGGCTGTAATTTATCTGGTCCTGGCATGAAGAAATGGTTAAAAGAAACTCCATGTACCTGGGCGGCTGCATCTAATACCAACCTAGGTTTCTTGCTAGGATGATATACAAAGAACCATGGTAGATACCATTTCTTCTGGGTCAAATCTGATTTCTCTTCACATTTCATTAAAAATCCTTTTTTGATATATTCTTGAAACTTATTTTCGCATATTACAGCAAAATCTAGATTACGATCCATTTTTCTTTCCATGCCGTACAGTCTTCGTAATGCTGTTGGTTTACTATCTGGAATAGTGGGATTTTCATTTCTCCACAGCAGCCCTGTTTCCCATCTTTCTCCAACGCGTTGAGTGGTCTTTTCCATAATGGCCAAAGCTCGAACATCTTCCTTTGATCTGATGGGAGTTATTTCATTGAGTCCAAAATTATCAGTGGCAATAAATTCTTTAAGTAATCTCTCCAGATCGCTATCCTGATGCAAATTGAGATGAAATAAACCCTTCTTACTCAAAACTAATCGTCCTTCACTTCCAATCAGTAGCCATCCAAGTCTTGTTTTTATCGCTGCAGGGGAACTTGAAGAAGGTTCAATTTTTTCTTTAGGATAAGATAACCTCCAATAGTCATTACCAATGATGATAAGAGGTTTGACATTTCTCTGTGAACGAAGAGGTGCTTTTCTTAAAGTGGGATACTTTCGGTAAACTTTTTCCAAATCATAAGATTGGACGGGTAAATCCAAATTAGAAGTTGTAAATACTTCGGCCATTTTATAAAATTTTGCATTTGGAAAATCTCCAGCTATTTCAATTGAAACTTTCATAGAATCTTGTTTGTTTTCTTTACCATTGAAAACTCCTATGTATAATGTCTCTTTCGGTCCATAAAGTCCAATTTCTTGCGCTAACTGTTCATCCAGTAGAGATAATTGTGCACCATTATCCATCATAGCGTAGCATGATACTACACTTTTAGGTCCATGTACTTTCACAGGAATGTACCATAGAAGATCTTCTACACCTTGTTGATTTATGTTTCCATGGTGAGCTGAAACGTGCTCAATTTCTTTATTCTCCGATTGCGTAGGAAATTTAGGGATACTTTTCTTGGAATTACATTCATGAAGAAATGGATGATGACTGCGACTGCACTTGTCGATTCCGCATTCTTTCCTTCTTTTGCAATCGCTGGATTTGTGTCCTTTTCTTAAACAGCTGAAACAGAGGCCTTTTTCTTTGACAAGCTTTAATTTTTCATCTTCTTTTAATTTTTGAAACTTGCGACATTCTGAAATATGATGTCTTTCTTTGTTACAATTTAGACAAAATTCTATTCTATTTTTATTCTCGCGAGGACCAGAAGCTCTAACATGGTGCTTCTTTTTCTCCATTTTTTCTTCGTCTTTAAAGATAGGTTCTTGTCGTCGATAGGCTTGGTTAACTTGCTTAGAAATCCACGTATTGAAATTTTCTAGATTTTGTTTTCTAGTGTCGTCATCATCTAACCAATCATACCATCTACATGTCATGTCTGTAGGAAGCTTCTTAACCAGCGTATGAACTAGGTCAACGGATTGCAAGTACTCATGTTGCTCATAGGAATTGATATTTGTTACCAAAGCTTGCACAGCAATCCCAAATTGTATTACTGTTTCAGGTTTAGATAAGTTTGGTGCTGGGCATTCTTTCACCTTCTTTGAGAGAGATTCTAGGATAAAATGCGGTTGGCCAAACCTCCTCTTAAGGGTTTCCATTATTTCTTTTACATTATCTGGATTTGCTAGAAGATGGTAAACTGTTTCTTTCGCTGTCCCTTTGAGAGCTTTTCTTAAACGGATCATGTTCTCAGAATTTACCAATTTATACTTGACAGTCGTCCTTTCAAATTCATTTAGAAACACGGTCCAGTCTTCTGGTCTACCTCCAAATGTAGGAAGTTCCCTTTCTTCTTTGGAGAAAACTGCTGTAGTGGATTTGGACGCAGCTGCACTAGCTATAGCACTTGTAATAGCATTTGCTAGTGAAGTAATATCACTGGATGGGGATGATTTCAACTGATTATTATTTAGCCATTCTTCAGTACGATTATAATTATAATCTTCTTCTGCCTCTTCTTTACTGAATATGCTAGCATGATCTTCATCCAAATTCTTGAATTCCAAACCCTTTTGCTTCTCCAGTAAAGGTAAATCGATAGCATGGAGCTTCAGCAGGCGTTGTAATTTTATTTTTGACACCTTTAAACTTTCTTCTATGTTAATTTTTTCCAGTTGAAAACCTCGTAAAATTTTCTTCTCTTTTGCTGATAAAGAATCAGAATCGGTCTCACCTTCTTTAAATAAATTTATTCTTTCCACGATAGCTTCCAGTTTTTCTTCTAAAATCTGTACTTCAGCTTCATCGTTGGCCCGTTCCTTTTCTATTTCTGCTTGTTGTTTATTAATATGGAACTCTCCATTAGGTGAATATTCTATTTTTGATCTTACTGAAGATGCACGAGATGTCCTTGGTTTAGGTATTGGAGCATGTAAGGATTTACTAGATCTAGGCTTAGGCGTAGGTTTGTGCATTTCTCTTTGCTGAGTTGCAGCAGATTGGTGAGCAACAAATGACGGTTCTCCTAATTGATTATATGTAAGTCTGCTTACTGGTTTCGATGTTCTTTCTCGCCCAGCTTCTGTAGATGTAGACATTTGCTTTTCAGCCATAATTTCAGGTCGTATAAATAATTTATTCTTCCTCTTTGAGGGATATGTCAAATCACACTTATGAAAATTTGCGTATCAAAGACGCTTTTTCAATATATTCAGGTCCTTTAACTGCTGTTGAATAACTACAGGCTCCAGTGGGTCCCGGGTTTCGGCACCATAAAAATGTTATTGATGACAGTGAAGAAAATTCGCATATTAATATCACTGCCCCCAAGTTCAGTATTTTGCGTATCCCCTGGAAATATCCGTAAAACACAACAGCCAGGATTTAAATTAATAGATCACTTGTTTATTGAATACGAATCTATTTAAATATATAATTCTGAAATTACAATACATCTGTCAAAAATGTCAAAAACTATCACTACTCCTTTTTTTTCTACGGCTACTTCAAATTATTACAAAAAAATATTATACAAAACATAGCAACTAAATCAATCTGTAACAATATATATATATATATATATATATATATATATATATATATATATTTATATGTAAGTTACCGCTGTCCAAATCGCTGAATTGCAGTTCCCAGGCGTCGAACCCGACACCTGAGTTTCCCGTTTCCAGCTTATAGACTTTAGTGCAGTTACAAGACAGTCAGAGTTTAGAATTCATACAATAAACAGTAGAATAGAATAAATGTAATAATTAATTAAATAAATATTAATAATTTGATGTATAACAAATGATAGTTTTGGCATTATATTAAACTCATAATAAAAATCCCTTTTTAAAAACAATATTTCGGATCCTCGAAATATAACTGGCGCAGTCTAAAAGGATTTTTCGGGCGAATTTTCACATCGCGTGAAACTCGTGTTCGTATCAACGATCCACCGAAAAGAACCACAACCCCAGGGAGAAGAAGCGACTACTTTCAAGTGCAAGACCACCCAGTTCCTTCATCTGCGAGCGAATATCGACGACGAAAGAACAAGGCGCTGCTGAACACAGACCTGACCGGGAATCAACGCATTCAATGGACAAATTGCTTCTGTTATTGTGAGTACACACATGTCACACAATTATCAGTACCATTCTGACTCAGATACAGGATCGGATACACATTCAAACCCAGAAACTTCCTCTGACTCCGAGTCCACACTCGTAACTTCTAAACCTTATAAAAGTAAACGTAGAATAACAAAAAACAAAGCAAAAATGCCACAAGAAGTAGCAGCAGGCTTAGTATTACAACCTGCACGTCTTGAAAAACATTATCTTGACATGATCCCAGATTTCTATGGTGATAGTAAATTATTATCCCGCTTTCTTGAAATTTGCGAAAAATTAGTTAACAAATTTTATAATTTGGTTGACGAAGCAGATTTTCAAAATGAGTACCTTATGTCGAGCATTTTAGCAAAAATAAAAGGTGATGCCGCAATAAACATCGCCAGTAGCACAATAAGTAAATGGGCAGACGTTAAACAAGCATTGTTAAACGCCTACTCAGACAAACGAGATTTATACACGCTTAGTATCGAATTAACCGAATTGCGACAAGGCAATGAAACGGCATTCGAATTTTATAATAAAATTCAGGACATATTAAACCTCCAAATTTCTTACATCAGTAATCACAGTTTAGCACTTGCTAAACCTTATTTAACAGAATATTGTCAAAATTACGCTTTGAGAATTCTCCTCCGAGGACTAAAAGATCCTCTAGGAACTCTTATGAGAACAAAGAATCCCAAAGACATGAACACCGCGTTAAACATGCTGACAAACGACTTTCAGTTAGAAACGCACAGTCGTCCACAATATCACAAAAATATCACCCATACTCAACACAAACAGAAACAAATAATTCACAATACACAAAATAGACAACCACAGTATCCACAGCTGATGTACAGACCAAATCCACCTACCAACCCAATTTTTAAACCTACCACCAATCAATATCCTAATCAATTTCCGAATCATCAAGTAAGGAAACCTTACACACCGACTCAATTTCCCTCAAATCAAGGAAATAAAACATTTAATAATCAATCCCAAAATGTTTTCAAACCAAATCCCAATTATAAAGCCCCCAAGCCTACGCCTATGAGTGTCAGTACTAGACAGTCAATGACACCCAGGGCAGGAACGAGCCAGTACCGTCCGCAACAATTTTATAACACGCAAAACAGACCGAATTTCATAGCGGAAGAATTATTTAATACTGAAATTAACGAATACACCGAAATTGACAATATTGAAGAACAAAATCCCGATTATTATGTAACTGACCCTAATCCTGAATATTATGTTACCGAACCAAATTCTAACGATACGAACGAGTTTTTTCCGATAACAGCCTCGGAACAAACGTCGAATTAATGAACGTAATACACAATCATAGTGAATTACCATTTGTCATCTTCCCAGAATTAAATTTGAAAGCTTTAATAGACACAGGAAGCACACGTTCCTTTATAAACCCACATATTGCACAAAAATATTTCAAAGAAAAAATCAAAAATGATCCTTTCAAAATTACAACCGCGCACGGAACATCATTAGAGAATTTTAGCATTATAATACCTGCCTCCAAATTATTTAATTACCCTAATACTTTATTAAAATACCACCTATTTAATTTTCATAAAAATTTCGACATCTTATTAGGACTAGACAACTTGAAAATTTTAAATGCAAACATTGACCTAACTCATGACAAAATAATCACCCCTACTCAAGAAATAAAGATCCACTACCACAGAATACTTCCAAAATTCAATCATATTAAAATACCTCCAAAATCTGAAAAATTTACCAAAATAATTGTAAACAATATAGAAAACGGCGAAGCATTTATACCGGAAACCAAAATAAATAATTTAATCATTCCAGAAGGTCTAGCAAAAATCGAAAATAATGAAATTATATACCCGATTATAAACCTAGGCGAAAACGATGAAATTATAAATTGTGTAGATTGCGTACAAGTCCAGGAAATAAATAACTTTGAAATTAATAATATAAGTTTTATTCAAAATGAAACAAAATTTAAATTAGACATAAATAACATTAGAACTGACCACATGAATAGCGAAGAGAAACGCGAGATAAGAAAATTGCTGAGCGAGTACTCAGATATCTTTCATACGGACGATAAGCCACTAACCTTTACGAACGAAATAAAACATTCCATTCGTACAAAAGATGAAATTCCCGTATATGCGAAAACATATAGATACCCCGAGGTACACAGGAAAGAAGTGGAATCCCAAATTCAGAAAATGTTAAATCAGAACATTATCCGTCCCTCTCATTCCCCTTGGTCATCCCCCGTCTGGATTGTACCTAAAAAATTAGATGCATCCGGAAAAAGGAAATGGAGACTCGTAATTGACTATCGGAAATTAAACGAGAAGACAATCGATGATAAATATCCAATACCTAACATCAATACACTTTTAGATAAACTTGGTAGATGCCAATATTTTTCAACTTTGGATTTAGCGTCAGGATTTCACCAGATTGAAATGAGTGAATCCGACATACAAAAAACTGCCTTCAGCACAGAAAATGGTCATTTCGAATATTTAAGAATGCCCTTTGGATTAAAGAACGCACCAGCCACTTTTCAAAGAGTGATGGACAACGTTCTTCGAAATTTAACCAACGAAATTTGTCTCGTATATCTTGACGATGTAATAATTTTTAGTACATCTCTCCAAGAGCACATTCAAAATTTAAAATCAGTTTTTAATCGTTTACGAAAAGCTAATCTCAAAATTCAACCGGACAAGTGCGAATTTTTACGCACAGAAGTCTCATATTTAGGCCATGTAGTAACTCCAGATGGTGTCAAACCCAATCCGGACAAGATCCATGCTATCAAAAATTACCCCATCCCAAAAACAGCCACAGAAATCAAAGCATTTCTAGGACTATTAGGCTATTACAGGAAATTTATTAAAGACTTTGCAGATCTTACTAAACCCTTCACGAAATGTTTGAAAAAAGATGCCACTATTAAATACAATGACCCCGAATACATTAATTGCTTTAATACCTGCAAAAACGTCCTAATAAACGAACCCATCCTTCAATACCCGGACTATAAGAAACCTTTTAACTTGACAACAGACGCAAGCCAATATGCTATCGGTGCTATATTATCACAAGGACCCATAGGATCCGACCTACCCATCGCATACGCGAGTCGAACGCTAAATAGCTCAGAAATAAACTATAGCACAATCGAAAAAGAACTACTTGCTGTCGTATGGGCCACCCAAAAATTTAGACATTACCTGTATGGTAGAAAATTTAAAATCATAACCGACCACAAACCTTTAATATACTTACATTCACTGAAAGAACCCCATTCAAAATTAATGAGATGGCGACTCAAACTAGAAGAGTACGATTATGAAGTTATTCATAAAAAAGGTTCTCTAAACAAAAATGCAGACGCATTATCACGTATTGAGTTAAACATAAACACTTTAGACCCAGAATCACAAAGTCTTTTCGATCTCATCGAAAACTTTAACGATACTTATTCTAACCCCGACAATGACAAACAATCCTTAATTGTAGAACCTGACGAAGACGAACAGCATGATCCCGAAACTGATCAAACAATTCACTCGAACCCCGAACACCCTATTGTAGGTATAACAATCACTGAATCACCTGTAAATTTTGGTAAAAATCAAATTTTTATATCACAAGTTAAACACTCCCCTTCTAAACCAAAAATACAAAAATTTCATTGCGATAAAATGAGAATTCATCTCCAAATTTCTGAAACAGATTTCGAACAGGATACAGTAAACTTTATAAAAGAATATATTACACCAAAGGTGAAATATTACCTATACTTTGAAACACCCATTTATGAGAAATTTAGTAACGTATTACAAAAATATTTTAAACATTCAGAAATACAATTTGTCAAAAGCAACATAAAACTGATAGACGTAGAGGAAAACGATGAAATCTTACAAGTAATAAAAAACTTCCACGAAGGTAAGACAAACCATCGCGGAATAAAGGAAGTTCACACTCAAATTAAAAAACGATATTATTGGCCGAACCAGCTAAAGACCATCACAGACTTTACAAACCAATGTGAAATTTGCTTAGCTGCTAAATATGAAAGAAACCCTATCAAACCAAAACTAAATATTACTCCTACTCCCAATAAACCATTGGACATCATCCACATTGACACACTTTCTCTAGAAAACACCAAATTCCTAACTATAATTGACGCTTTTTCTAAATATGCTCAAGCATATAAAGTTACATCCACAAATGCTATAGAAATTGCTAATAAATTGACAAGATTTTTCTCACACCACGGTATACCCAAATTAATCGTAGCAGATAATGGGCTCGAATTCAAAAACAATGTCATAAAAGAATTATTAAGCTTGCATAAAATCGAAATTCACTTCATTTGCTCACAAAACCCAAATTCCAACGGGTTAGTCGAACGCTTTCATTCAACTTTGATAGAGCACATTCGTTTATTCAATTTACAAGAAAATTTCAAAAATGAACTAATGAAAGATAAAGTAAATTATGCAATCCTGGCTTATAACAATACGAATCATAGCACGACAAATTTAAAACCAGTCGAAATTATTAACGGACATTTAGATACAAACTCCCCACTCGATATAGAACTTGACAAACAAATAATGCAAGATTACATTCAGAAACACAAGGAAAAAACAAAATTAGTCTATAAAAATATTAATAACAAATTGCAGACAGATAAAACCAAAACTATTACTAAATTAAACGAAAATCGCGAGGAACTTCCCGACATACCCGAAACAGTCTACGTTCATAATAAACAAAAAGTAAATAAAACGAAAAACCCTAAATTCAAAAAGGAAAAAATTAAAAAGGTTAACAAGAACCTAAAAACTGCAGAAATTGACACGGAAAATAATGACAAAAAACAATCCAAAATTCACCTTTCAAACTTAAAGAGACCTCGAAAATTAATTAATAAATATCCGGCTATTC
This sequence comes from Harpalus rubripes, assembly GCA_963082715.1. Classification (NCBI taxonomy): domain Eukaryota; kingdom Metazoa; phylum Arthropoda; class Insecta; order Coleoptera; family Carabidae; genus Harpalus; species Harpalus rubripes. Next base: position 69,078,533 of record OY720449.1, on the reverse strand, counting down.
CAGGTCCCTCTTCTTCACGCATACACTTGGAATAAATATCCAAGACATTACCCTAAACCCAGGACTACTGACAATTAACCTTGGACAAGCAAAGTTACAAAAAACGAAACACACATTCGTACAATTTTACGATTTAAACCCATTATGGACACAATACGAAAGTTTAAATATGCAGTACACAAATCTCAAACGCACTATCAGCGCAGATAACACTATCGCTGCAGACTTTGACAACAACAATAAAATCATAGAGTACCTGAAAAATAATATTAATGAGAAAATTAGCCATTTATCTACGCACCCTAGAACAAAGCGAGGAATATTAAACGGTTTAGGATCTGTTATAAAATCAATAACAGGCAACTTAGATGCAGAAGACGATAACCGATATACAAAAATTTTAAAACATTTAAAAGAAAATCAAAATAAATTAAATAACCAAATTAAGCACCAGTACTCTGTTAGTCACCAAATTATGGAATATTTCAATAAAACTGTCGAAACAATCAAACGAAACGAAAATATTTTAAAGTCAAAAATTGAACAGCTCATGCACATTGTCATCGGAGGAATCAAAGATCATGATAAACTATTTATTAAAGATATTTACAATCAGCTAAACATTTTATACACCATGACATTTAACACTCTTCAAGATATAGAAAACTCTTTAACGTTTTGCAAACTCCACACAATGCATCCTAGCATTATCAAATCACATGACCTTTACCAAGAATTAAATAAAATTTCAAAATTCTATAACAATGAACTACCATTTGAAATCAATTCTGAAAACATGTCAGAAATTGAAAAACTAATCTCAATTAACTGTAAATTGCAAGAAAACAAAATTATATACTTTATTGATATCCCTATAAATTATGAAACCTCATTCGAGCTTATTCACCTTATTCCAACACCCACCAAACAAAATAACGAATTTGTAACCATAATCCCTAACCATGAGTACATTCTGAAGTCTAAGAATGGCGACTTACGATCTTTGTATGATCTGTGTGTCCGCAATAAGGGAAACATTTACCAATGTCCCAATAAAATTAAAGAAATCAGCGAAAATTCCTGCGAAAAGAACTTCATATTGCAAAACAAAGTAGAAAATTGCCATTTTGTCAAATTAAACATAAGAAGAAACCACATCGAATACATTGAAGAAATCAATCAATATCTAGCGATATTTCCAAATCCTGAAAACGTACAAGCCAAATGCAATCAAGGCGACAGTATAAGCAACCTACAAGGCATACTCTTAATTAAAGAAGATGAATGCAAACTGCAACTCCAAAATCATGATTTAAATTTTAAACACGGCACATTTGGCAAACCACTAATAATCGAAAACTTCGAAATAAACTATAATAATACAAAAATTCCCAAGATGGCGATCGAACTAAATTCTATCTCCGAACTTAAACCATTAAACAAGTTCGAAGATACAGAGTACAACGAAGACCAAATCGATACCAATAACATCAACTACCCAGTGTGGGCACTGTACGTAATAATCATCACCGGTGCCATCATCACTGCTGCAGCCTACCTCCAAAAAACGATCATCACAAGAAGAAAACAACCCAAGGCCGAAGATATTGAACTTCAACCGCCAACTTCACCCCCTAGATCGGCGCTGAAGTTACCCGATGAAGCCCAATTTTAGCGAGGGAGGAGTTACCGCTGTCCAAATCGCTGAATTGCAGTTCCCAGGCGTCGAACCCGACACCTGAGTTTCCCGTTTCCAGCTTATAGACTTTAGTGCAGTTACAAGACAGTCAGAGTTTAGAATTCATACAATAAACAGTAGAATAGAATAAATGTAATAATTAATTAAATAAATATTAATAATTTGATGTATAACAAATGATAGTTTTGGCATTATATTAAACTCATAATAAAAATCCCTTTTTAAAAACAATATTTCGGATCCTCGAAATATAACTTGTATGTATGTGTATATGGATGGATGTACGAGGGCAAGGTGAAAAGTTATCAGCCTAGCAGTGAAAGGGTGTAGTTTTAAGTTCAAAAATGCATTTATTTTTCTACATAGTCCCTCATAAGCTCAATGCACTTTGTCCAACATTTTTTCAATAAATGGATTCCTTTCCTGAAGTGAAATTTCGGAAAGCCTGTAAAATACCCATCTGCTGCTATTACTTCTTTATTTGAATTTTTATGAGTCTAAACACTATCCACCCAATTTTATTTTCAATTTAAGAATAGATGGAAGCCAATGGAAACCAAATCTGGTGTATAGGGTAGAAGTGCCAACAATTTACAATTTGTACTTAAAATTCCTCAGTTTTCCCATTTCAAAATCACCTTTGTCAGTAGGTGCATTGTCCTGGTGAAAAATATATTTTTCTTTTGTAATTTAGCCTCTTCTCACGATTTTTTTTATATTGTTGGTCGAGAAAACATGCATAGTACTCACCAATTATTATTGTACCTTTTTCTAGGTAGTTAATAAAAAGAATCCCCAGAAAACATTGAATCTGACTTCGCCTTTTTTGGTGCAGAACCACCGACTTCTACCCACTGCTTTGAATACTATTTTGTTTCTGGCGTATAGTGGTGGACCCATGTCTAATCCATAGTTAAAAATCAGTGCACAAAATCAAACAATATAAACATTGTTTGGAATTTTGTTTTCACGTTTGCTTTTGGCCAGCATTTAACAAGTGCGGCATCCATCTTGCCCATAGCTCTTTCACATATAACTCTTGGTGTAAAATGTACCGTATCTTTTATTCTGCAATACCTACGACCTCAGGCAATCTCATACACTTTTAATCGCCGATATTCCAACACCATATTGGGTATCTTCTCGATGATTTCATGTGTAGTTTCAGTTTTTGGTCGACCTTCTCGTGGATCATCTCCAAGAGATATTTTATCAAATTTAAATTAACCCGCCCATTTTTTCACCGTTGAAAATGAATGAACAGACTTTTTGTAAATCTTCACCACCTTTGGAGGAACTTCCGTTGGCGGCAAACCGTCCAAAACGAAGTATTTCTGACGGCTCGATATTCTAATTTATCCATTGCAAAGAAACACATCAACTTCAAAAAGCCGTATAAAAAACTATTTTGCAGATAAAGTTGAAAATTGACATTTGTTATTGTGATACTTGAAACAACATCAAAACAAAATATTTAATTGATATCAAAGCGTATTCTCTATTAGGACGAGAACTTTTCACCTTTCCCCCATATGAATGGATGTCGGTCGGGATCGAACCCGATTCCCCAGTTTCGCGACGAGACACTCAGGCACGAGACCTCGCACGAGACATGTTTAGATCATTTCATATTAATAAAATCTGATGTGGCCAACACATAACCTCTCGCCAGATATTTTACCTGGTTGTACGCCTAAAACGAAAAATATTTTTAAATACAAATACATATAGATATTCATGTCTCACTACAAAATAATTCTCACATATATTTGCAATATCTATGGGATATTTTAAAATAAACTATGTACAATACTTACATTTTCTTTATATTCAATATCCTGCAATTTTCTTTTTCTACTTTCCTTTTCTTTTTCTTTATATTCGTCATTTTTTCGCAAATTCCTTTTATATTCTTTTTTACGTATATTCTTTTGCGTTGTTGACTTTTTTTTATTTTCAAAATCTTCATAATAATATACAAATATTTTTGACAGAGGCATACAAATATTTTTGACAGTGACATTTATGTGTCAATTGCAAACATTTGAATTTCTTGCCTTGTAGTAGTTTGATCTGAGATTTTTTACATCAAATTATTTTATATGCCTTTCTTTATCTCTAAATCTATAGAAGATATAATAATGAATTTATATTTATCGTATAAAGAATTTAACGTTCTTTAATATAAGTATTTACATAAATTTTCGATAAATAATATTTAGACGATTTTTTTCTTGTAACTACTACTTCCGGTTGTCCAATTGTTACCAAAACTGACTGGACTCTTCCCATTATTGTTAGATTGAGGAATCCGTAGTTAAAAATGTCTTAACTCTCATAGTATTTGAGATATAGTGAATCCAACATCCACACACACACACACACACACACATCCCCACACACACACACACACACACACACACACACACATACGGACATCATCGTAAAAATGTTATAGTCGGATACTAGGGACTTTAAAACGTGCTTATTCATTAAAATCTGGATATGCGATTTTTAGCATGAATACAATACCTCTCTTAGCGAGAGGTAAAAAAAACCAAATGCATTTTATATTTTAAGAGAAATAATAACTTTTATTTGCAAAATCAATATGTTTTTATTTAAATTATAGTTTCGTTATTGGGCAATGTGAACATATGGATACAGTTCGTGGTTTCTAATTGAATGTACTTTGGAGGTCATTATTGAGCTTTATAAGATATTTCATATATATATATATATATATATATATATATATATATATATATATATATATATATATATATATATATATATATATATATATATATATATATAAGAATACAAGAATTTTATACAGGGTCTTAAGCAAATTGACCAATAAAGGTTTCAAAAATCATTGTAACCATATGGTTAAATATAATTTTGTCAAATTTAATGTTATTATAAATATTAAAAAACATTTTATTGTCTACGATTTCATTACAATTTATACTTCATATTCAATGGATATAGAGATAAAAAATCTGATGTGGCCAGCACATAACTTCTCGCCAGATATTTGCCAGCACATAATTTCTCGCCAGATATTTTACCTGGTTGTACGTATAAAACGAAAAATATTTTTTAATACATATATTCATGTCTCACTATAAAATAATTCTCACATATATTTGCAAAATCTATGGGATATTTTAATATAAATTATGCACAATACATACATTTTCTTTATATACAATATCCTGAAATTTTCTTTCTCTACTTTCCTTTTTTTCTTTATATTCGTCATTTTTTCGGAAATTCCTTTTATATTATTTTTTACGTATATTCTTTTGCGTTGTTGACTTTTTTTTATTTTCATAATCTTCATAATAATGTACAAATATTTTTGACAGTAATATACAAATATTTTTGCCAGTGACATTTATGTGTCAATTACAAACATTTGAATTTCTTGCCTTAAAGTATTTTGATCTGAGAATTATACATCAAATTATTTTATATGCATTTCTTCATCTCTAAATCTATTGAAGATATAATAATGAATTTATATTTATTGAATAAAGAATTTAACGGTCTTTAATATAAGTATTTACATAAATTTTCGATAAAAAATATTTAGATGATTTTTTTCTTGTAACTACTATTTCCGGTTGTCCAATTGTTACCAAAACTTAATCAATTCTTCCCATTATTGTTAGATTGAGGAATCCGTAGTTAAAAATGTGTTAAGTAGTATAGTATTTGAGAAATCGTGGATCCAACATCCACACATATACACACACACACGCACACGCACGCACGCACACACAGACACACACACACACACACACACACACACACACACACACACACACACACACACACACGGACATCATCGTAAAAATGTTATAATCGGATTCTAAGGACCTTAGAACGTGCTTATTCACTAAAATCTGGATATGCGACTTTTAGCATGAATTCAATACCTCTCTTAGCGAGAGGTAAAAATTATAAAGAAATTAAATTTCACAAAACAGCCAGCTGTTCTATAACTATGGAAACATCTACTATATTAAGAAAATGCTGGTTGACAAATGTCAGAGTCAAGTGCAATTGACATACTATGTTTGTGTTATAATCTTACTGGAAATATATTGAATCTCTTATAAAACTTTCTGTATGGATATATAAATAAATAAATAGATAAATAAATAAATAAATAAATAAATAAATAAAAAAAGGACTTCTGTCAAAGATCTTGGTATTACTTTTAGTCATAATTTTCGTTTTTTTGATCATATACCTGGTGTATGTAACTCGGCAAGCAGAAATCTTGGCTTCTTAATGCGCCTAGCAAAAATGTTTATTAATCTTCGATTACTCAAATTTGGTATCCTTTTATGTCTATCAGTCAATGGCTCTTGATCGTGTACATCGAAATTTTTTAAAATTTATGTCGTTCAAGCTATATGGTGTGTTTCCGGAAAGAGGCATTGATCAAAATAGCTTAATAGAACGTCATTGTATACCATCTTTATTGGACAGAAGAGAAGCAACTAGTTCTAGGTTCTTGTGGATGCTAATACTCAATAAATTGATGCACCATATTTACTTTCCTGCATCCCCTTCCAGATTCCCAGGTTTGCTTCCAGATATTCGAGGACATTCTACCTGGCCAAAACCCGTACGAATATTCTTCAGCGTTCACCAGTACATACAGTATCATGTGTTGTAATGCTGAAGTACACTATGAAGACATTTTCACGTGTAATACTGCCGAAAGAATGTTTTCCATTATAAATATTGATATGTATATGCAGTTTTGTATTTAATCGTGTTGTTCAGGGATATATTTATGTACTTATGTAATTCATATATTTATTTACTTATTTTTGTTCTGTCTTTGTCCTGTAATTGGTTTTCTTGTAAACTGTTGGGCAATAAATTTATTATTATTATTATTATTATTATTATTATTATTATTATTATTATTATTATTATTATTATTATTATTATTATTATTATTATTATTATTATTATTATTATTATTATTATTATTATTATTATTATTATTATTATTATTATTATTATTATTATTATTATTATTATTATTATTATTATTATTATTATTATTATTATTATTATTATTATTATTATTATTATTATTATTATTATTATTATTATTATTATTATTATTATTATTATTATTATTATTATTATTATTATTATTATTATTATTATTATTATTATTATTATTATTATTATTATTATTATTATTATTATTATTATTATTATTATTATTATTATTATTATTATTATTATTATTATTATTATTATTATTATTATTATTATTATTATTATTATTATTATTATTATTATTATTATTATTATTATTATTATTATTATTATTATTATTATTATTATTATTATTATTATTATTATTATTATTATTATTATTATTATTATTATTATTATTATTATTATTATTATTATTATTATTATTATTATTATTATTATTATTATTATTATTATTATTATTATTATTATTATTATTATTATTATTATTATTATTATTATTATTATTATTATTATTATTATTATTATTATTATTATTATTATTATTATTATTATTATTATTATTATTATTATTATTATTATTATTATTATTATTATTATTATTATTATTATTATTATTATTATTATTATTATTATTATTATTATTATTATTATTATTATTATTATTATTATTATTATTATTATTATTATTATTATTATTATTATTATTATTATTATTATTATTATTATTATTATTATTATTATTATTATTATTATTATTATTATTATTATTATTATTATTACTTTTACGTTCCAAAATCAATTTTGACAACTTGATTTTTGAAATTGAAGAATGATCAAATATACGTTTCTCTGTTCATAGCCAACTTTGAGTTAGGAATTTTTTTGAACACACTAAAACTGAGTGAAGGTAATGTGCTGGCCACATCAGATTTTTATTATATAAAGTGAGTCTTGGAAGAATATTTTATTCTGTATACGATTTGATTACATATTATACTTCATATTTAATGGTTATTGAATTAAAACATTATAAAGAAAATAAATTTCATAAAGCAGCCAGCTATGCAATAACATTGGAAACAGTTCTGGTAGACAGATGTCAATGTCAAGTGCGATTGACATAGTATATTTTTAATTTTACTGCAAATATAGAATCAATTCTAAGAAACTTTTTGAATGGAATTTTTACAAAATACATAGAACTGAGGGAAGGTAATGTACTGGAAATATAGAACCTTTCGCAATAAACTGTCTGTATGGAAATTGTATAAAATACATAGAAAAGACGGAAGGTAATGTACTGGCCACATCAGATTTTCATATTTATATCCTTGTTATATATTAACCTACATATTTAATACATGTTAGCATGTTTAACAGCAGGCTTTGAAAGTTTAAGCGGTTATAGAGTAAAAATATTCCATAGTCTACCAGCTACAGACAATATTCTTTCGATGCTGGTACATTTTATGTTTATACGAATTTTAAGAGTTCAACATTATTTAGTATTTTATATGAGTTATGGCCGTTTGCTTTTTGCACCGCTTCTACCTACGTAAATACAGACTGATCGCTGAAGTGTGCCGCTCCATAAAATTTTGATATTTGCCGCTTACTTAGTGTGATAAAATTACTATTTCCATGAGCATACCTTTCGAATTTTGTTAACTATCATAAGAAGAATCCTAAGAACTATCTTCTTTATGTTCAGCGGAACAAAAAATTGCTTTCAGAAGAAATTTGGCACGCCCTTCATTAAAAGCCGTAATGAAAAGAAATTACTTAAAGTTTTCTCACGAAAGTATGCGAAACAAATATCAAATGATTCAACGTACGGCTATGATTATCATAACCACTATGATAATAATCAAATGTCATGCTCATGTCATGTGCCTGTTCCTGTTATTATTTGTCATATGTGGTGTGAGGTTTTGATGGAAAATTGGAATATAATTTTGACATTATTTTCGAACAAAAGTTGTCACGTGACCTTCAGTTATTTTTTATCACTCTATATAACATAACGTCATAGGCGCCGGAGCGCAACCAGAGCGTTTTTGCAAGGGGTGCAGTGCACCCAAAGCGATGTTGATGATGATGGTATAATAAGTGGACTGAAATTTCGAGTTTCTCATTTGGAAGAATCCTATCACAATTAAGTTACAATGATCGTAACAAATGTGTTCGATTTAGGTCGTTTGAACCACTGTAACTTAAATTTTAAGCGATGCTTAAATGGACAAAATTGCATAAAAGTGATATGTGAAATGAATTATTATGCTGCTGTCAAAATTTCGAATTACATTTACTCTAGTACGAGGGTCTCGCTAGTATTATTAAGAATACGACACATAGCACAATTGGTTTTAGAATTTGCTTTAAATATGTTGAATGTAGTTTTCTTCAACAATAATACACGTCACCATTCTTTTCTTCCACTTATTAAAAGCTCACAATCAATCCTCTTTGGGAATACTTTGAAAACAATTACAAAGTACAGCATCAAAAGCCTGATGTGGTTCAAAACAACTAACAACTTATGCAAATAATTGTTTATGATTCTATTAATGACTAACAATTAAATCTTCAGTTGATGCACTATTATCGCTCTCTTATCTTCTTCGATTACGACAATGTTATTTTCGGTAAAAATTGTAGGACACCTTGCTTTTTCTTGCGCTAAACACAAGTCTTTTTCGGTTAAAATTTATTATATCAGCGTTAAATTATAACAAAAGGAGGCACTTGTTCATTAAAAACTGAATCTAAACTTTCTTTACACTCATAAGCACTTAAATAGTAGATTGCTAGTGGGATCATTTTTCCTTTTGGAACCCTTCATCAATTCTACAGTCGACCATCGCTCTAGTTCTTAAACAGTTAACCTTGTTTGAAATCATAATAAGTCATTATTCGAAATTTCTCACTAATTATTACTACGAGTATATATTCACTCACAACGATAGGTACTTTACTAAATTAATTAACTAAGTTCTAACTTAACTATTGCAATTTAATTTCAAATTACACATAAATAACTATTTAAAATGATAGTGCAATTTTTTTTTCGGCAGTCCACCTGATTTACCCCCCGTCATACCGTACGTAAGGGAGGTAATGTTATCGGTCCAAAAATTCTATGGTGAGTTTTCAGTAAATAAGCACGAATTAGGGTCCCCACAACACGTTTTTACTATTTTCACGATGATGTGTGTGTGTGTGTGTGTGTGTGTGTGTGTGTGTGTGTGTGTGTGTGTGTGTGTGTGTGTGTGTGTGTGTATGTGTGTGTGTGCGTGCGTGCGTATGTGCGTGTGCGTGCGTGCGTGTGTGTATGTGCGCGCGTTCGTGCGATAACTCTTATGAAAACTTCCAAATATTTCTATTTTCCGTATTTAAGCTTTCTGCATTCATATAAAGAGTTGATTAGATTTTGGGTAAAATTGGATAACTGGAAGTGACTATTTACTTCAAGCCCATAACAGGTTTTAATAAAAAACTATATTAAAATATAATCCTAAATATTTTTATTTTAGTATTTAAAGCTTTTATATCAAGGGGAACTACATATTAAATTTTGGCTAAAATTAATAAACCAGGAGTGATACTTTACTTGTAGCTCTGAACAGATTTTCGTGAAAATATATTATGATATACTGCAAAACTTGTCAAATTTAGTATTTAAGAGTTTTATATGCAGAGGAACAACATATTAAATTTTGGCTAAAATTAATAATCCGAAAGTGATACTTTATTTGAAGCTCTCATTAGATTCTCGTGAAAAATATATTATGATATATTCCCAAACTTTTAAAATTTGTTATTTAAATTTTTTATATTAATGAGAACATGTTAGATTTTCTCTAAAATTGATAAACCGGAAAGAATACTTTACTTCAAGCTCTGAACAGATTTTCGTGAAAAATATAATGGGATATATTCCAAAACTTGTCAAATTTAGTATTTAAAACTTTTATGTGAAGGGAAGTAAGGTGTTAAATTTTACATATAATTGATAAACCAGAAGTGATATTTTATTTGAAGTTCTGAACAAATTTTCGTGAAAAATAAATTGATACAATCCAAAACTTTTCAAATTTGGTATATAAGACTTTTATATTAATGAGGAAGACATACTAGATGTTTTCTAAAATTGATAATCCGGAAGTATTGCTTTACAAGAAGCTATAAACATATTTTCTTGAAAAAGTATATTAAAACGTGATTCAAAACTTCTCAAACGGGCGTAATATTAATATCATTACATATTAAATTAAGATGATGGTATCATTCATAACGTTTAATAATAAACTTTACGATTGTCAAATACTAAACTGTCAAAAAATTTCAAATAAAAACTTCAAACTTAGTGCTGTAGCTACATCAAAAACGTTGGCTCTTTACCAAATCCTGTTCTTACGTAAGTAGAACTTATTTCCATGTGCAGCAGAATTAAATTCAAAATGAACCATAACTTTAAGTAATTCTTAACAAAGTAGAACTTGAGATTATATCGGTGAACGGCTATTAAAGTAGCGATGATGCTATTTCAGCTCAGTCGGAGATTCGTGCCGACCGACCACAAATCAGGCAGTGATCATTGATAGTGTTTCACGAGAGTCTTACATTTTTTACCTCCCGCTACCCTTGGTAAGGGAGGTATAGGGATCGTGCTAAAAATCGCATATCGAGATTTTGGTAAATGACCACGTTTTAAGGTCCCTAGAATCTAATTTTAACATTTTCACGATGATGTCTGTGTGTATGTGTGTTTATGTGTGTGGATCCTCCACTCTGACTCAAATACCATCATTCAGAAAATTTTGAAACCGTGTATTTCGAACTTTTTCTGTAATGGAAAGTGCTCATTAGATTTTGGTGAAAATCGGATAACCGGAAATGGCACTTTACTAGAAGCTCAAAATAGTTTTTCTTCGAAAAATACCTTTAAACGTTATTTTTTCGAGATTAATGCTATTATATAAATTAAAGATTATTAAATTTTCTATAGATTTGCATTAAAACTTTTTCTATATCTTTTATGGATAAATTTTTAAAATTATTTATAATTTAAATCCCAGAGCCTAGGCTTTGTTTAAACAAACAAAACGCAGTTATTCAAATGTATGTAACTGACAGGTAAATGTCACTATCAAAGAACTAATTGGAACTAATCATTTCAAAATAATATTAGTAACATTTTAGATGGTTAGAGTAACGCCTCATGTCATGAGTGCCCTCGGGTCTCTGGGTTCGAATCCAAGTAAGCCTTGGATGTGTGTGAATATGAACCCACTCTTTAAGTGAGATTTAATCCTGTTGATTTAATCCTGTTGATTTAATCCTGTTGATAAATATGTCATCATTACCGATATCTGCGAAAAAAGCAGATTAACACACCCAGCAATGGGTATATATTTAATTATTTTTATTTATATAAGGCAACGTTTCTTAACGTTTGATGGCGCAACCCAAATTTAACTATTGTATTGGTCTCGCGACCCACGATATAGAAAATTATTTAAGAACTAAAAACCCATTTTGCTTATTATATACAATATTCTTTTTATTAGAATAAGAAAATGAATATATGCGAATATACCATATACCTATTTATAAACAAATTAATATACATTTAACACCATAATATCAACAAATTTAAATAAAACAAAACTTACTTACAATTTGGTACAGGATAATTAAATGTCCGAAACGCGAAACATTAATATTACCTTCCCATATTTGTCTAATTTGACTTAAGAACATGATTGAAAATGTATATCTGTAAAATTTATAATCAAAAATATGAGTAGCTTACAAAAAATAATGTTAATTAATATAAACCCTGACTTTGCATTAGTTTTGAAAGTTTTTCAAATCGCGGTTTTATTTGAAAGGACGCATTCATTTTCTTGTTAGAGGCGGTTCCTAAAATTTAGTTTTAATAATTACAAATCTAGACTCGCACATTTAGGTAGGTGTAGTAAAAGGTAATAATATTTTCTATTTTTTATATCCCAAGATTTCTTTTTCTTCCTTTTTAACCAAAATGAACAAGTCAAGGTCTCAGTAGGGTTATTAGCAGTAGCGATTCTACATTGTATTGCTAACATTGACATTAGTAACATTTTCTAAAAAAAACTATAAAATTCTAAATAGTTACCGCGACGCACTACAATGTCTTTGCAACCCAAAGGTTAAGAAACGCTGATATAAGAATTGAAATGTAATTTTAGTCACGAATAAAAAATAAATATTAACAAAATTTATTGTTTTGCAAATACTTAGTGATATGCACTTTTTCGGAACAAATCTCGAAACAAATATATTACTAAAATGGTCTAATTTTATTATATTTGGTGTTTGGTGACAACTTGAGTGGGAACAAATTTAGTAAAATATATCTCAGTTCTATTGTTTTTCAGGTGAAATTAACTTTTGTTTATGATGAAAATACCTACTATAAAACAAATTATCAGCAAATTGTATTTCTTCGAGATATTACCTGTGATAACTTTAAAAAGAAAAAATTTTTTTGGGAGAAAATATTACAACACGTATAATACGTGTATAACATAAAAGGTAATTGATACGGCACACTTAATACATTTTGCTGAAAATATTATTTGTTTTCTTTCGTAGCACGAATGTTAAATACAAATTAAGATAAAATATGTTTCATATTTTAATAGAAACAAAATCTACTAATAGTTTAAAAACACGTCATTTTAAATTAACTGTAAGTGAATACTTTGTAATTTAGATTTGCGAACTGAAAGTATAAATTAAATCAATTCATTATGCTTGTAAATAGCTATTTCTCAGTCCTTCTATGTTTTATAGAATATTCTTATGTAGTAAGTAAACTAGATATCTTTTTTATAGACAAAAAACTACGCATTTTGAGAATTAAATTAGACCTTCATTAAACTACTATAAAAACAATATGGTTACTAAGACAACATTTAGATTCGATTGTATAATAATACTTTTGTTAACACGTTAATATTTGATTGTAGAGAAAATATTACATGTAATGCTTGTAAAAACTACATTCACTGCACTTGTGTTAAAATTAGTCTAATATAACATGCTTCGTGTTCGTATTTCGTATAATTCTCGAAAACCCCACACATGACGTATTTTTAACATCCTGTAGGTATGCCTACTTTATTTAACTTTTATTTTAATAAATTTTAGGATTGTGAAGATGGTTCTTGTGGCCAGCCATATGAATTCAAAATAGATCCTACTAAACTCTCTCTTCAGCATTCGAAGCAAGTCATAGCTAGAGTAATACCAGATGCTATTAGCGAAGCAATCAAGATTTACCTAGACCAAAATCTCGTGGAAGAAGAAATGAAGCCTCACATTGAAGGACAACGAGGTCATGAAAAATCTGAAATACGTCTGAAAGACGAAAAACCCCGTGAATACAAGCAAGAGTTCTTCTCGAATGATGGAGATTCTCTAGGTAACGTGAAGGTTGTAATATCGCTAAACAAGAAGCCAGAAGATTATGAAAGGGAAGTAAGAGAACTGAAAGAGATAGAAAATACAAAGGAAAGTGAAACAGGGCATTGTACTGCGAAACAGAATCATGGACAATGTGGAGCTTAATAATGTAATTTTTTCGTAAAATTATATTTTGAGCAAATAATTTAAAAAAATATCTTAAAATTTTCAAATACCAAAAACAAGTTGTACATATAAATAATATTTGAAAATGGACATATTTTATTTGTTTTTATTCTTTTCTTAATATTTCAACCATCCGTAGGGCCCATCTGGGGCAGCATTCTGCAACTCGTCCGTTATCAAACGGTACCGTTATCACTATGGTTTTGTTTGATAATTATGACGTAAATACAGGGCGTTGTCGTTAAGGTGCAAACAAAAAGATTTAACATGGGATTTTAGTTTTATGCAATTTCCTGCTATCCTATAAATTTTACGGCAAAAACTGTAGAGTGCAAAGTTGTTTAGAATTAGAAGTTGTGTACAAAACTGTTAACATTCTTTATTATGTTTCTAGTTTCTTCACAAATTTAAAAAGAAAATTTAATAATTCGATTTATTAGTAGCTATAGCCATGACACTTGTTTTCTCTTTTGTAGTTTTCATGAATTATTCAAAAACGTCAATCGTCAATTTGACTTATGAAAAAGAAATAAATTAAATAATGAATGTGTATTCGAATGAGGAATCTATTTAGAGAAATATTATGATGGAAATAGTTACAAAAAAAGCGGAATTTATTTTCCATATGTCAAATTGACGTTTGACGTTTATAAATAATTTATGAAAAGGAAACAGGTATCATGGTTATTGCTACTAATAGACCAAAATCTTGAAATTTCTTTTTAAAATAGTGAAGAAACTAGAGATAATAAAAAATCTGATGTGGTCAACACATAACCTCCCGTCAATTCCATATTTGAAATAGCAATGAACTTTAAGTAAAGTATAACTTCCGAATCATCGTTCGTAAACAAAATCTAATTTGTTGTTCCAATAAATAGAAAAGTCTGTAATACCAAATTTTGGATTATTATATTATTATGTTTTTACTCGAAAATCTGTTAAAAGCTCCAAATTAAGTACCACTTCCGGTTTATCATATAGGTATAGTCAAAAGCTAATGTTGTTTCAAATTATGCATGTGTTTTAAATACCAAATTTGAGAAGTTTAGGATCATGTTTTAATATACTTTTTCAAGAAAATCTGTTTATAGCTTCCTGTAAAGGAGCACATCCGGTTTATGAATTTTAGAAAACATCTAATATGTCGTTCTCATTAATATAAAAGTCTTAAATACCAAATCTGAAAAGTTTTGGATTGTATCAATTTATTTTTCACGAAAATCTGTTCAGAGCTTCAAATAAACTATTATTTCTGGTTTATCAATTTTAGGCAAAATCTAATATGTTGCTACCCGCTATGTAAAAGTTTTAAATACTAAATTTGACAAGTTTTGAAATATATCAATATATTTTTCACAAAAATCTGTTCAGAGCTTCAAGTAAAGTATCACTTCTGATTTATCAATTTTAGATAAAATCTAACATGTCATTCTTATTAATATATGTCTTAAATACCAAATTTGAAAAGTTTTTGATTGTATTAATATATTTTTCACGAAAATCTGTTCAGAGCTTCAAATAAAGTATCACTTCCGATTTATCAATTGTACCCAAAATCTAACATGTTGTTTTCCTTCATATAAAAGTCGTAAATACTAAATTTGACAAGTTTTTGAGTATATATTTGTCACGAAAATCAAGTAAAGTATCACTTCTGGTTGATTAATTTTAGTCAAACTCTAATATGTTGTTTCCCATGATATAAAAGTTTTAAATAATGAAATTGAAAAGTTTGGGATTATATTTTAATATAGTTTTTCATTAAAAACTGATATGGGCTTCAAGTAAAGTATCACTTCCATTTATCTAATTTTATCTAAAATCTAATCAACTCGTTATATGAATGCAGGAAGCTTAAATACGGAAAATAGATATATTTGGAAGTTTGTTATAAGAGTTATCGTGGACGAAAATATCATAACACACACACACACGCACACACACACACACACACACACACACACACACACACACACACACACACACAAACACACACACACATCGTAAAAATAGTATTAACGTGTAGTGGGGACCCTAATTCGTGCTTATTTACTGAAAACTCACCATCTAATTTTTGGCACGTTTATATTACCTCCCACGGTAAGATGGGAGGTAAAAATTAAAAACAGTTTTGTATACAACTTTTAATTCTGAACAACTTCGCATTCCACAGTTTTTGCTGTAAAATGAACAGATAAAATAAATAAATATATCACCACGACAAATTACCCTTGCTGGGTGTGCCAATCCGCTTTGTATGCAGATATCGGTAATGATGACATACTTGTACCGTGCGAGCGTTTACCAGGCGTCACCTCACGGGCACTCATTGTTGACGTGGAGAGTGCACCACAGGGGTCAATTTTGTTGCATTTAAAATCCGAAATATTAGGCGTCGGTCGGGATCGAAGCCGGTTCCTCAGATTCGCAAAAAATGAACAGGATAGCAGGAAATTGCAAAAAACTAAAATCCCATATTAAATCACTATATTAGCGCCTTAGCATCAACTCCCTGTATACCAAACATCTTATAAAAAATACGTTGTTTAGTTATAATGGTACCGATTGATTACGAACGCGTTAAAGAATCCTTTTCCAGATTTTAGAGATACAACCCACATTACTTTGAAATTACTCGTATTTTAGAAAAGCAATGCGAGTCAGAGTTGTCCTCCTAGGTATTCCCCTCCATCCGTATACAATGGTATACATAATAGATTAGCGAAATGTGATTTTCAAAGTGAAATCAAAGAACAATATTATCGAACTATTTTTTGTAAAATATGCCATGTAGCCTATGTTTTCAGCACGCTCTATTTATATGGCATAACTGTTATAAAACAATATGCAGGACAATACTTCTGATTGAAACTCTAATTTTGTTTAATAAGTTCAGTTGTTACATTTTTTAGTTTATGACAAAAATGGTATATTTTTTATTTTCTAAAAAATAATTTTAATATTATTTACGTTTTTTTTAAATATAATATTTCTTATTGTTTGTTTATGTAAATTTTTACTTTAAATTCCAAATGATCTGCGGGATACACTGCACCCGATTTTCTTTCTAAAATAGATGCACCCGACGGAGCATTAAATTAAACTTCGTTTAGTTTTGAAGCAATTTGTCGTAGCATTTAAAAGTTAAATGTTTTTAGTATAACTGCGTTTCTTTTTTAATGTTAATATCACGTCACGAATGCATCCAATTTTGTTCTCAAAGATGGGTTAAACGCAGAAATATACTCACTTTCTAATGAATTAATTTATTAAAAAAGCAAATACTTATGGCGTATGTCCAAATTCATAAAACCGCGAAAAAAAATTAAACGGTTTGTTATAATTTTTATCGAGTAAAAAGAGTTGACACTGACAGAAAAATCGAAATGTAACTTGTCCAGTTTAATATTAATTGTTAAATTTTTTTATACTTTACGAGCATTTATTAATATGAGCACTGGTATTTTAAACTAAAATATAAAGCAATACATTTATGATAAAATATTGTACAGAAATTAAATGTAACAAAAAAAATCGATCTATTATCCACCTTTCGGTTAACATAGACAGCAATTCGTCTCATGTATTTTTGTGTTTCATTCAATAATTGCTATTGTAATCTTCTTGAAAAATATGTTTTTTAAATAAAAGTTGTTATTTGTTTTACTAGGTACTAAAATACCACTTTTATAATAAGAGCGCTTTTATGGAGAGCGTTTTTACATTGTCATCCTACGAGGAGTGTGCTCTATTAAAGCGCTTTTATTATGAAAGTGCGCTCTGAATACGGGCCATTATTTTTTAACGATTTTAAAATTAATATTAATTTAGTGATTAATACCTACCTATTGTGAAAGTGTTATCGCCATCAAATTATATTGCGATGCGTTTGTTGAACGGTTGCTATGCGTTTGTTAAGCGGTTGCTATGTAAATAGCAACAATAGGCAGTACAAATATATTGTTACGGCCTGGGCAGTAAAAGTGACATTATACACTGTTAGCTCTAAAAAAATGCACTTTTAATGTCAATCGGCAAAAAATATATTTTTGGTAATTTTTCAATGATGTACGTAAACAGGTAAATTAGAATTAACATATTACTTGAAACTCTTATGGCCAATTGGTCCGCTTATAGATAAAGTCTTTACCGGTTTTCGGATATTAATCCATTGTTTACATGTACAAAAGTAAGCTGGTAACTAAGTAATAACTGTATCTGAACAGAAATATTATTACTATACTGATATGTCAAGAACAGTATACAAAATGAAAATAAAATAAAATGAACGTATAATGCTTTTCATTAATACATACAGATAACGTTAGTGTATATTGACATATGTCAGAATAATTGTTCTGTTAATCATAGCATTCTGAACGTAGCATTAATGAGAGAATTTCATGAATAGTTATTTGTATATCTAGGCCGCGAAATCAATCTTTAGCGTACTGAGAGAAAAATTGTCGCCGAGGCCGCTTGCGGCCGAGGCAACACAATCTCGAGGGCGCTAAAGGATTTCGCGGACAAGTTGTACGCAATATTTTTTGTGCAACCGTAAAAAATATGTAATTACAAATTTTATTAATTTTAAACAATTTCATTGTATATAGAAAGTTAGCTTTCAAGGTGGCTATGGGATTGACATTTGATAAACAAAACCATGCAATTCTCAAGTGTCAGAGTGATTGTTTACTTAATTTCGCGGCCGCTACCATGACAACGGCCGCTACCATGACAACGGTCGCGAAATCCAATTTCGCGGCCTGTATTGCGGCTGTGAAATGCTTATTTCGAGTCCGGATGCACAAAAATAATATTTATTAATAATGTCTTCATTTTATGAAACCGATAAACTTTTGAACAAGCCTTAGAACTTTCGAAATTTCGCTGTACGACATCTGCGACGATAACAATCTAGGTATGTTAATAGCTATAAAACGGGCTAACAAAGAAGTGTGTATCGAAATGTTGACAGTAATATTTAACAAGTCATCTGATATTTCATTTCGATACAATTTTGTCAATTTAACCAACAGCGAAAATTTAACTATAAGCGGTGCAACTGGTCATTAATAATACTTTAACAAGTATAGTTATTCAAAACAATAAAAAATATTTACAGAAACATAAATTTAAAAAATAATATTTTCATCAATTATTATCAGTGTCAAATGAAATACTTCTCATAATACGTAATATTTTGTGTACTACTGAATAAGAAATTGACAAGAGGCAGGTACTAGAACACATCAGTGTTCCTTTTAATTTATTTTCATTATGTGCAAAGATGTATAAAAATTTTAACGACGTTTTTAAATTTAAACTACAAAAACATATGTCGCAAAATTAAATTTTATAGCCAATATCTATAAAATGGTGATAAATAAAATTCAAATAAAATATTAAGGATTCTATAAAATTCAAGAATTGGTATTCTTTAAAGTGTATCATAATACCACTTACAATTCGTTCAAACATATTTAGAAATCTAACAATAATCTTACAAAATTATTTTTTAGAACTTTCGAGAGCAAACTGCGGATGAACATGTTTTAGGTACTGTCTATTAATATATAGCATGGTAAAAGTAGTAAAATAGTCAGCAAGTTAAATTCCGCCGGAATAAGAAAATGCCATTTCTTGTACTTCATGACGTAATTTCTAATTAAACACCAACAAAAATTATCAGTTTACTTCAAACACGGTCAGATAAATATAATACACTAGTTATTTAATTATTTGTATTGGTAGTCGCTTCTCGTACAACGGTAGCTTGGTAGTTGCATATTGTTGGTATGTACTTACCTTGATTTTTAAATGCATCGTTAGTTTATTATGGCCATATCTAGGTCGTCACATATAGATACCGATGATGTCCGGTCTAATTATGGTAGGGGTGTATGACTGCCCGTCATTGGCATCTTATAGTTTTGTGTAGCCAAAAGGAAAGATTAATTTATGAGTTAGCGTTCGACAAAAAAATGCGATCTAACATCTAACCGAAAGTTATGTACTCGTATGATTACAATGCTTACGATTACTGATTGTAAATGTATTGTAATCTTTTATTTATTTACGTTTCCTATTCTATTTTAAATCTTTACATTTTGTCACTTTTTATTGTATTCGTATATTCTACTCTATAATAAATTATATTAACAATTAAGTACCTAAAATTAAAAAATCTGATGTGGCGAACACAGTACCTCCCGCCATTTAATTTTTATTAATTTAAATACTTACCTACATATTTACTTATGCTGGAAACTGTATTGAATTCCTTTCCATATAACTATTGTTCTATTTATTTTTCTTTTTAAAACGTTACTGTTATTAATTTCAAATAATTAGTTTTACATCACATTTGAGATCTGAACTGTGTAACCAAGGAGTTGTGTCTATTTAAAGCGCAGGCTCCGAGATTTCAATTATAGATAATTTTTTTAATTTATCTATAAAATATATAGAAAAAGTATTAATGCAATCCTGTAGAAAATTTATTAATCTTTAATTTTCATAATAATAAAACGTAAAAAATACAATTAAGATATTTTATGAAGAAAAATTAATTTGAGCTCCAAGTAAAGTGCCATTTCCGGTTATCCGATTTACATCAAAATCTAATGTGTTCTTTCCATTGTAGAACACGTAGATATACAAGGTTTTAAAAAATTTCCGAATAATAGTATTTGAGTTAGAGCGGAGGATCCACACATGCGTACATACATACATACATGCATACAGACATCATCGTTAAAATGTTACAATCGGATTTTATGGACCCTAAAACGTGGTCATTTACCAAAATCTCAATATGCGATTTTTAGCACGATCCTTATACCTCCCTTATTAAGGGTAGCGGGAGGTAAAACGGAACTGTATTTCTAAATTGGAGAACAACTTTTTCATCTACCTGTATTTACAATAATAATCTTAACGCATCTAAAAAAGCCTAAATGGATTGTAGAAAATATAACATTTTTTATTTTGTTACAAATATTAAGAAAGTGAATCTAAAAAAAACACAATAATACAAAACTATTGTTTTTAGTAATTTTATCGCAAATACGTGATGTTTCGAATAATATTTTTAAAATATTAGAATATTCCATATTTCATGCAGGAAAACAAAGTTTACTTGTTCATTTTATAAAATGAATATTAAATGTGTGTTACATTTTTGTTTTCTATTAATAAGTATCTCAAAGGTATATTATATTTCGGGAATTTAAATCATCAATAAACTTTTATATTTTTTAGGATGTAGTTACAGAAAGTTATGATGAATATGATACAAAAGGTAAATTATTTGAATTTCAATTTCATTTAATAACAATGATAACATACCTATTACATATATATTTTCTTCAGCTTGTTATAACAAAACACAATGTACATCAGGAGAAATACTTAAGAATATATTAACTGTAATACATAATTTGGATTATGTTATGGAGCCTAGCGACGTTCAAAAAAATTTAACTTCATTAATGTCTAGCTTTAAAACTACTTATCACGAAGAATTAGATAGGTCGGCAAATTTAATAGACAACATTACCGGTACAATATACGCAACAATTTGGCTGAACAGAAAAGCTATTGGCGATTGTCTGGCTGGAAAATTAAAACAACTCACTGATTTAAACAAACAAATCATAAATGATCGAAAGGATTGCATCATGTTCCATTATATGAATGGTATCGATTGGTTACAGAATACAAAACGCACTATCAGCAACATGCAAACTGATATTTCTCGCTTGCCGATTCGAATTTCTAAATGTTTGTTCGAGGCCAGTGATGTTTCCGAGTGCCTCTGGGATTTGTTTCAAACAGCGCAAGATTGGTTAATAAATCTACCTAAAATAATTGCTGGCATCAGTAATAACGCGAAGCAGATCACCATGGAAGCCAGGGGGCTAGTTACAAATTGCTCAAGCACGGGTGTGGGTGCCAGTGTCAGCGAGACCATCGCATATGTCTTCGAGATTAGCCGGTGTGTGCACCGGGACATCTCGCTTTGTCAAGTGGCGAGGCAAACAAGTAAATCTTGCACGCAAATCTTTGATACTTTACATTTTGATAATAACAGTTTAATTAACACTATTCTAGATATAGGTTACACTGCACACATTTTGACAAACCAAATTAATCATTTAAATGAAATGAAAAATCAACAACAGTACAGTGGTGTAACCTTAATAAATGAAGTATTTAATACCTCTTGTTCAATTGTAGATTCTTTAACAAATGCCAATAATAGAAGCAATGAGACTATTCAATGTATAAACGACATACAAAATGAAACAAATGTTCTTAACAAAAAAATTAAACATTATTTTAAATCTTGTCAAACATCTATTATTCAATTAGCAACTAATGTACTTTTAGACGAAATCAAAACAATAAATATACATTATAATATTGTTACTAATATCCCCGCAAATTTAGTTCACTGCATATTTGATCTTCGTTGTCTTGTAATGATTGTTCAAAATTCGGAGGAATTATTTGGTTTTACTAACAAACTACCTACATTTATGTACACTGTAAGTTCTCTCATAATGAATACAACAGTAAAGCTAGACAACTGCACTACTGCAGCTTTACATGCCGCTACTCAATATACATCATCTCAGATGAAACAAGCAAGCACTTGCATTCAGGTTGATAACATTACTCTTGTGTAAATATATTCGCAAGAGTAGTCTACTAACGTTACATGTATCTTGTATGTACTTACATATATTACTTTTATATTTTATGTGGTATGTAGAACTACAAAATAAACATGATATAATAATATTTGGTATAATATTTTATATTCGACAAAGAATATTGCGAGAAAATGTCAGAAAATTCACTGAATACAAAAGAAATGTAAATTTAACCAAGTTAATATTTTCCTTTTTCAATATATTCTTCATACACCCTAATACAATTTTCGTTTCTTTCACCATAGCGTATTACTTTATAATAAGCTAAAGGATTCATTTGTGTCGAATCAGTAGGCACTTGAAAACTACAGATGAGCCGCAAAGTCATTTCGCACAATATATATTTTTTCTTCAAACGCTGATATATTTTCCTATATCCAATTAAACATTTTCTGTCATACAATATTTATTGCGAAACTAACTAATCTAATTAACTTCGACTTTTTGAAATTATGGATAGTAGACTGATAGCTAGTAATTATATACTCGTACATAACTCACAAATTTAATTTAATTCTTTGATTATATTGTGGTTTATTTGTCACTAGGAGACTAAAATTTAGTCGCTGAAGAAAATTAACCACATAGGATTGGAAAATCATGAAATTTTGAATGAAAAATTATAACATATGGGTTGTATATATATTCACTAGATGTCATTCTGACACGGGTCCTAATATCTGCTTCCCAAGATAAACGAAGTCACATGACTACTGGCGTCGTATTGAAACCGCTTACGAAATTTGCATTTTTCTGCTACTTTGCAAGTTGTTTTTTTATTGTAATATTTATTAGTCTTTCGCTATAGGTACATCAAGTTAGTACTAATGGGTAGATCACTAATTATCGAAACAATACTGTGAATTAGTGCCTAATTTATGCTAGTTAGTGTCAAAAAATAAGGTTTTAAATTTGAAATTTTATTGAAGTTAACAATTAGTACCTAATAAGAGGTAAGTAGTAACACAAATAATGTTTGCATGTTATTTATAACAATTAATTATTACGCACTATATTTTTTTAAGGTGTGAAATTGGCGAAATTTTTTCTTAAGGATAGGAAATTAATACTGATACTAGCACAGCAATTGCCTAATTAGTGTTAAATGGTGCCGTCCTTCATTTTTTCTCCCAAAGCTATTTGTTTAAGTTTCTTGTAGTACACGGGTGCGTTGTAGTGCAGTAGTAGCACATTTGTTCAATTTTCCATCTTTTTTACCTTTATGGCTTCTTTTAATCGTTTCAGTAGTTCCGCGTAATAGTGTTCAGTTATTGAGGCACATATCTTCGTAATTAATTAGACAAATACTCTGTATAATCAGCGGTGAGCTATGGAAATTTTGACAAAGGATTCGCTATTTTAATAAACCCATATAATTTTTAGTCCAAAAATTGTCGAAAATATTCAACACGCAAAATGGTTGTACCTACGAAACAAACTTCGACATTTTAATAATTTCTGACAAATTGGCCTCAGGGAATTTTTCTTGTTTTGTGAGAAACAATCACAACCCGAAACTCTTTTACCTACCTACTTGCTATTTTTCTAAATACAAATTCCTTTTCCGTCGATATTAGGCAAATGACTCAAATATTTTAATACTTATTTGATATTAAAATTAACAATAGGTTAGTCTTCCAAAAACTCGCAAATTTTTTGACCCACCCTCATAGTTTTCACGGAAAAAGTATTATATGTTTTTACTTGCATAATATTTACTAATGCCAGTTTCTATAACTATGCGCATAAAAATTAAGGGTTTATGTACCGTAGAAAATGTATCAATTATGCAGAATAATTTATTTTACAATATTTATATTTTAGATATTATTCCATCACATAACTTTGTATGCACATACTGGTTTACACTTTTAACTAAAAAAACATTTTTCGCAAAAAATTATACTAGATTTATATCATTAAAACGTTTGAATTTAAATTCTGTGCAAATTTCGTTAAAAAATTAAAAGTTTCAGTATAATAATAATAAAAATAATAATAATAATCTTCATTAATGGTTATAAAAAATATACACACCATTAAGGGCGAGGTTCAGCTACAACGCTGATCTTCCACCTAACCCAGGTTAACAATAACACAAAAGAAAAAATAACTAATATACACTAGTACACAAGCATAGAATATGGAATACAAAGAGTACTACTACTAATATATTTTCAAAATATAGAGTTTAAACGACAAGATATGTGGTTTTTAATTTTATCTTGAAAGCGCTTAGAGAGAGCTTTTTCAAATCTATATTAATATTATTGTACGAAGTGAGCCCTAAATACGAAAATGAACCCTTAAACTTACTTTTTTTTGTATGAAGGAATATTAAGAAGCGACGAGCCGCGTAAAGTGTAATAAGAACGCTTTTCCGTTAGAATAGAAGACAAGTAATGCGGTATATCACATTTAATAATTTTATGAATTAAGCAAAAGTATAAATATTTAATTCTATATATGAGCAGTTCATTGTTTTCTCTGAAAAAGGCGAACGTATAGTCCACCAAAATAACGAATTTTTAATATAATTTGCACTATACGTAAACAGTACGATTTGTTTAACAAAATCTTACTAAATGCTTCTACCTACTTAAGAAAACATATTTTTTAAAGCGTTATACTTTTAAATTTTTTTAATTAATACACTTTATTAACGTGCAATATAAATTTTGTTTTTGGAATGGAATTTAATTATTATTCCCAAAATACACAAATTTATAAACAATAAAAAGACTCCACCTCACTTGGAAACCACATATAAACCATCTCAAAAAGAATACTGGAAAAGCAAAAATGTAATAAAATATCTAAGTCATAATAAATGGAGGTCCCATAGAGGCTCTCTGATTAAAATATATATAATGATGATCAGATCAAAAATTGACTATGGCTCCATAATATACAACACCTCAAAACAGTCAAATCTGAAAGTACTAGAACCCATCCAAAACACCGCCTTAAAGCGAGCTTACAGAACCAGCCCAATAGCATGCATCCTATGTGAGTCGGAACTCTCCCACTAAATATGCGAGAATCCCAACTGACACTCTCTTACATCTCAAAAATAGCAAAAAAACCCACACAATTCCGCCTTTAACTATATATTCCATACATCTAATGAAAAACCAAAAATCTTTTCAAACACACCTCTCCAAGAAGAAATAAATGATATCCTCAATAACTTAAATATAGATATACCACCTATTCAACTATCCTATACAGATAAAATTCCTCCGTGGACCAGAAGACATCCTACCTACAAAATAAATTTGGCTAAATACAAAAAAAGTGATACATCGCCAGATATATACCAACAAAAATTTGAGGAAATTCGCAAAAACTACCAATACCAAGAAATATATGCTTATGGGTCCAAAACACAACAGGAGTAGCGATCATAATAAATATAACAGAGTTAAAATACCATCTTCCAAACACCATCTCAGCTCACTCAGCAGAACAATACAGTATACTACAAGCTCTTAAAACCATAAACAAAAGGGAAAACTAGGGGCAAAAGTATCTTATCTACACCGACTAACTCAGCACCCTACAGGAAATCCAAAAACTCTATTCCAAAAACACCAGAACTCAAAAATCCAGAAGGCCATCCATTAAGCAATTGAAAATAATATACAAATTACACTGACGTGGATACATCCCATAAAGATATCAACGGCAACAAAAAAGCTGACAAAGCCGCCAAAAACGTTACGGAAAAACCAATCATAAATACGAAAACATCTACCGAAGATGTCATCAAGGAAATAAAACACCAAACCAAAACCAAATAGAAAGAAGAGTGGACAAATATAACAAATAAAAAATTAAGAGAAATAAAACCAGACACATCAAGATGGACTACCCCAAAAACAAGAAGAGACCAAGTAACAATAA
This sequence comes from Harpalus rubripes, assembly GCA_963082715.1. Taxonomy (NCBI): domain Eukaryota; kingdom Metazoa; phylum Arthropoda; class Insecta; order Coleoptera; family Carabidae; genus Harpalus; species Harpalus rubripes. The sequence goes on along the minus strand of OY720449.1, from coordinate 69,051,527 downwards.
CAAGACTTCTCATAGGCTACATAAAGATAACACCTCAATATCTACTCCAAAAAACAGACCCACCGTTATGTGCAACATGCCAAAAACGAATGACAGTAGAACATTTTCTAATCAACTGCCCGTCCCACACCCAAATTCGAACAAGACATCTCAGGCACACTGCAAGACACATTAAAAAACAATGAAACAAGCCTTCAACATATACTACAGTTCCTACATGAAATAAAATACTATACCCTTATCTAAGCTATTGTAAAGGTGTAAAATATAAATATAATATTGTACTATACCGGGTTCTAATGACCAAGTAGTCGATGTACCATAAATGCGTTAATAAAGAAAAAGATTCCACCTCATTAGTCTTCTTATTGCCCCATATAGTTAAATTAGGCACGGTGAACCGATAATAATCATAATGTATAGAAGAGATGTATTAATTACAAAGATTTACGTATTTTTCAAGTCGATGAATTATATATATATATATATATATATATATATATATATATATATATATATATATATATATATATATTTACAACCTTCGTTTGAGTTCTGATGTAACGTCTTAGATAAAGACATGCCCGAAAAGATAGTTGGTTATTGTCATGACTACTTAAATCGAATATAAAACAGTATTTAAATGATGTTGGATAATTTTCTATTTTTGTTATAACATTACTGATCACTCATACTGCCATACAATCGTCAAACACCACGGTAAAACAAAACAGAGCAAATGTCAAATCGGATTAGGACAATACGTTGAGAAGAAAATAGAGGCCATGGTAATACTCAACTATCTCTCACTTCGAGCTTCTTGTCCTTTTCCTCTTCTGACATATATTTAGTACTGAAGGGGAGGATGTGCGTTGTGTGACGTCTACAATTTAAGAACGTAACTTTTAATTACATAATATATACGAGTATTTTAACTTTAAGCATTACAAGAAAATAAAAATAAAGTCATGAAAAATATAAAATGACTACGAGTTTTTTGGTTTCATTTTTTCTATCATAATTTCACAATTCCTTACATATGTAAATTAAAAATCAAAAAGTTGAATTATACCAGAAAATGTTTTTCTTGAGTGAAATGATGTATGCACAATCGATTAGTAATATGTGCGTTTCTAACCGACTAAACAGTTGCGAATTGATTTATTGCTTACTTCAATTCCCAGCTAGCTGGAAAAAAATCTGGCTAGCTAAATGTCACTTTCCAACCGCTAAAATGTCATTTTCATTTTAACAAGTCAAATTATAATATAAATATTCAGGATCAATAAATATTTTTCAAGAAGTTACCTAGAAACACTGCCATAGAGCTCTATAATAACGTAGACTGGACATTCTATAATAAAACTGTTAAAAATATTAATAAAATTACTGTTTAAAATTCAGTGATAACTAATTTATTTTGAATAAAATAATATACATACCTCACGTGAATGCTTCTTCTAGCCTCGTGTTCATAGCTATTATTGTTTAATATGTAATAGTATATTACAACTAAGGTGGGATGTATTTCATTACAGCCGAGGGCTTATGTATATTACAGAGAGGCGAAGCTTTGAGATGAGATACAACGCGAGGTTGTGATGAAATTCCCTCGGAGGTATATATACTATTTTATTCATAATCATCCTCTTTTTAAATCGATATTTATGAAAATGAACAAATGAATTATAATCTTTAATTAAATAATTTTTTTTATATTAAAAGTTTGTTTAGCCCACTCTATTATATGGATTTATAACAATGTAACTAGGCAACCGCTTCATAAACATTCCAGCCAGAAGTGAAATCTGTTATTTCCCGCCCAAGAGATTGTCATTAAAGTTAGGAATGACGCATTTCCCAACCTCTACAAGGTTAGGAATTCATATATTACTATAACGATTGTGAATAAAATATATATTTTCCGGCTGGTTATGTCATATATACGGAAAAACACGATTTATATACTAAAGAAAATACTAAATTTCTAGCGATATGAAGTAAATAGGATATCAGTTCAAAATTGTAATATTTAGCATCATATTTTAGTTGCAGTATAGACTGCTAATTTGTTTAACATAATTTACGTTTAAATCTAGTCATGACTTACATTTTCATTAATTACTTACTGATGTAGGTCTGACGGTCCGGGTTTGAATTCGGCTCAACACAAAATAAAAAATTATTTTCAATTTTTATTGGAGTAAATGGATAAAGATATAATAAACACATAATTTTTTTATCAATAAAAATACATATGTATATAAAATATATCATTATGGTTTATTATTACCCATTTTTTAAGGTGCCAATCTAATTTTTATTAATACATTGCGGAAATGATGTAATATATACACCTTTTAAATTGCTTACTAGACCAACCGAACCACAAATTGTCAATTAACGCACATAGCAACGCATAAATCTCGTTGGTAGAAAATATTACTATTAGTCATTTCATAATCACACATTGTAATTTCATGAAAAAATTTAATATTGAATAATATAATGTGTATAAATTAACAACAGACATTTTTTTATACGTACATAAAAAACAAAAAAGTAATGTAATTAGTTTAAATTTATAATTGTTAGCTACGTACAAAGGATAAAAAATTAAACTTTTTCAGGACTGTAAATTTGATTACACAGACTGTAGTGAGGGTGTGAATTTTAACACATTTTATTAAACATACAATTCTTTTTTGTTCGGCTGTAATTAAAATATTTTTAAAATTTAATTTAACATTTGATTTGAAAATAATTAACAAAGAACCTATTTCAATATAAATTCTTTCAGTATTTTAAAGTACGTACAGCAATTAAGCACTTCATATTTACGTTTCAGACGTCTGAAAAAAGTATGGAAGTAAAATATAATGAATTTTTTAAACGCTTTTCATTACGAAAAATAAGAGTAAAATTTCCGTGAAAATTATTCCTTAATTTGTTGTCGGCAGGATGATTTAAGATAATTAACGAAAAGACAATGATTTCACGTTTGTTTATTTAAAAATGTAAACCTACTTCTCACTGTACAAAAGTCAAAAAAAAATTTACATCTGTTAAAAAAAAACCTATTTTAACATATGAAAGTGTGAAAAAAGTGTAATTTCTTAACGCAAATGGGTGAAATAATAAAACGCGGTGACACTTTTTTCACTGTTTTTTGTACACAAAAAAATTTATGCAAATAGAATTAAAAGTGTCTTATATTTCACTCATATGATGTAACCGAAGGAACTGTATTCGTCTTATAAGACTATACTTTTTATTCATGTTGCATAAATAACTATTTAAATATGAACTGTAATAGTTGAATGTGCTTCGTTTACACTGCATTACAGATAATACTCGTATATTAACAGGGAAAAAATGTGGTCAGTACATTATCGTTCATCATTTAATTTTTTATTTTATAAATCAATACATTACCAATGCTGACAAATTTATTTAATATCTGTGCATATATCTATTTTTCCAAATTCTAATGTATTATCAATATCTATATATATTATTTTCCGAAAAATTGCCATTATAAATTTATTTAATGAATTAGGTATAGATTCTCTTTTACCAAAGATCGTATATTTAATACCTACAGGCTGCCCGCTGTTCAAGCTTCGCCATTGGGATCTCAGATAGGAAGTAATTTAAATTAGGGTAAATTTATCTTAAAGCCGATTCAGACTACTTGTGCGCGTACTCGCGCTTGAATTCGTGTTCGCGCTCGCTGACTTGTAGGGAGTATAGTAATTTGTATAACGCTGCGTGCCTAGATTTTCGGGAGACTTGTACTCGTGAGGGTCCGTAAAATAGATGACGAGCTTGTAATTGCAATCGCAAGTTATATTATATTTAATTCACTATCAAAAAAAGAAAAAACGTCGCTGGTGGATATCATCTGTATTTAAAAGTAGAGGCATATACAGTGTAGTGATATACTGCATGAGTTAAGAAGCAATGAAAATTTACATTTTCACACATTCTGTGGAAAGTCTGCTACAGATTATTTTGAGATACTTGTTTTTATTATTTCATAAAACGGGGTGCTGTTCTTACAAATTTAGGGATTTTAAAATATCATTTATCCATTCCATTTTTTAAGGGAAAATGCAAGAGTACACAAGTTTGCGTGCGACTGCTACATACAAATGAACCACGAACTCATTGAGCCTACAGATGTTGACAATATTCCGTCCACACAGAACTTGCAAGTCTCAATGAGTTTCCTTTTATATACGGCGAAAAAACAACAGGGACCGGATCCAGGCAAGCCACTGGCATGTGGCGTGTATCTCGGCTCGCACGCTCGTACACACTATCACGAGCCACCAGTACGAGCACGAGTAGTCTGAGCCAGATTTTAGTAAACCATTTTAAAGATTTATTTTTGCTGAAAAATGTATAAATCACTAGATGTAAACTTTTCTTTTTAAAGATTATTTTATATACGAAATTATAGTGAATTTTGGGTTACACTTTTTAGAGTACTTCATTTTATGTTCTTTCCAATTATGTTTAGCATATCTATGTATAAATTTAATAATTATTGCATTTTTGTTATTTGAAATAAATGAACAGGCAAGTTATATATCGTTGGCATCGCTGTTCGGAAAAGCATGAAAAATTTTTTTTAAAAAATGCAAACCAAAATTCCTAATTATTTCATAATTAGAAAGTATTCATAAAAGCGGCAAAATTTGAATATTTGTACATATATAATGTACCTATGTATTTTCGAGAAAAACAGTTACATCTTTAAAATGGTCTACTAATGCCCTAATTTAACCTACTTCGTATCTCTGAAGACAACGGAAAATTGAAGGAGATAACATTGGCAAGGCTCGTAAAACGGACACCTTTCTGTATCTGTACAAAAGTTATAAAACTCGAAGATCTTGCATATCTAGATGAAGGTATAATTGCATATCGAAACGTCATTTTTGTCACAATAAATATATAAGACTGAGATTTCGAGTAATTGTTAACACCTAAATTATTACCTATTAGATCTTATTATTAAAAATTGTACAAAATCCAGTAACAAAAGATATTTGCATTCCTTAAACATACATACGAGTATATATCAGACAGTTCAAAGTTAGGTAATATATGTATGAGTACATTCACCTATGAGTAAGTTTGAAGTCATATTTGTTGAATATTGCTAATGTCAAATTTACGTGCAATTTTAAGAGATTATTTTACTTCACAATTAAAATATTATTTTTTGTTTATTCATTTGTCTTAGTCTTAATTCATAGCAAACTCAGTCACAAAAGCCATATTTATATATATATATATATATATATATATATATATATATATATATATGTACAGGGTGTTCAACTTAAGTGTTTCACTATTGCTATCTCGAGAACCGTAAGAGATACGAAGTCGGTTAAATTAGCAAACAATTTCTATATTATAAGACTATTAAAATGAGCATTACAAAATTTTTTTCAACCAGTAATTCTCAAAATACAGATTTCAACTTTTTAATTTTAAATGAGAACCTACTTTTTTTATTCGCCTATTCGATTCAGCATTTCGTTTTTTGAATACAACGATATAACATGTTTATACCCTTTCATAACGAAAAAAACGAGAAAAATATAAAAGAAAAATTATTATCTTCATATTTATTTCTATGTGTAATCAGAATGCCATGACAAAAACAATTGAATATTTTGTTTTGTATCATATGTCAAAGCAGTTCGTTTATGAATTTTCTTGTTTTCTTTTGTGTTAAAATGAATTTTACGTACAAAGAAAAAATTGATATATACGAAGTTTTCATATTATCTCTGAAAAATACTGTTGCTGCAAAGAATATGTATAGGGAACATTATCCTGAGCGGCGAGTTCCTTGTCGTCAGTATTTTAGAAAATTAGAATTAGCACTGCGCGCTAATACGGATGCATTCGTATCGAAGCGAGTTAGTGTACAAGATCAAGAAGCTGAGATAAATATATTAGCATATTTTGAAGCTAATCTAACAGCTTCAGTTAGAATGGCTGCCGCTGAGTGTAATATAAGTGTAGGCACGATCCATAGGATTTTAAAGAAACATAAATACAGACCATTCAAAGTTATTAAAATTCACCATTTATATTCTGGTGATCGTGAGCGAAGATTAGAATTTTGTAATTTATTGATAAATGAAAATCCAGATATCTTAAAATCAATTATTTGGACTGACGAAGCCAATTTTGCTAATAATGGTATGTTAAATAGAAAAAAACACACACTACTGGAACCGAGAAAATCTTGTTGCATTACGAGACAGAAGTTTTCAGAGAATATTTAATATAAATGTTTGGTGTGCCATTTTCAGTGATAATATTTACGTACACATGTACGAAGGTACACTGAGTGGTAACAGATACCTGAATTTAATTCAAAATATGCCGGGTATTATTTTGGAAGACATACTAGTAGCTGAGTTGGGAAATATTTATTTCCAGCAAGATGGTGCACCAGCTCACAATTCGCGTCAAGTTAGGGTTTACCTAAACGAACGGTTTCCAAATCGGTGGATTTGGTACTTATGGCCCTATTCCGTGGCCCGCAAGATCACCAGAGCTTAATCCCCTGGACTTTTTTATGGGATTATGTTAAAGATGAAATCTACAAAACTATCTATCCAGATATTCAGCATTTAAAAAATGCAATCGAAAATATTATTTCCCACATAGACGGCCGAAATTTAAGAAAAGTAAGAAGTAATATGTTCAGAAGGCTGGAATTATGTATAAATCAGCATGGCAATAATTTGGAACAATTTTTTGAATATTTTTTAAAGCATCTAAATCGGCCAAATAATGATGAAAACAAAATATTCAATTGTTTTTGTCATGGCACTCTGATTACATGTGGAAATAAATATGAATATATAAATTTTTCTTTTGCATTTTTCTCGTTTTTTCGTTATGTAAGGGTATAAACATTTTATATCGTTGTATTTAGAAGAAAATGCTGAATCGAATTGGCGAATAAAAAAGTAGGTTCTCGTTTAAAATTAAAAAGTTGAATTCTGTATTTTGAGAACCACTGGTGGATTTTTTTTTTGTAATGCTCATTTTAATAGTCTTATAATATAGATATTGTTTGATAATTTAACCGACTTCGTATTTCTTACGGTCCTCGAGATAGCAATAGTGAAACACTTAAATGGAACATATATATATATATATATATATATATATATATATATATATATATATATATATATATATATATATATATATATATATATATATATTTATATATGTTCCATTTAAGTGTATATATAAAATTAATTATCTCGCTTATAGACAGGGCTAATTTAATATATCTTTATATATTGGAGGCATGAAATCTATTAGTTCTTTCGCTTTAGAGATATTCACGGTAACTCAAAACCTGTAAGCCGTAAATGATTAAAATTTATTATTTACGTCTTGTTGTGCACCTACCTTACAATCACTATATCCTACCGTTTTGAAGTTAAATTTAATATTTTGTAATTTAATTATTAACAAATATGTATAGTTTAATATTTTGTAATTTAATTATTAACAAAATATGTATAGTTTAATAGGTGTACAAGGAATATTAAACGGACATTCATGTGAGGCTAGATATGTCAAACACCCCTTTCCATAAGCAACAATATTTGAAATTTTACAACTTATTATTCAACGCTAAATTTTAACAACTTGTATTAGTAATTTAATGAAAATTTGCACATGCTGTCGTTATTTTTGATTCTTTGACTTCTCGTTCAGTGACGTGCTAATAAGCGAATAAATCCATATACAAAGCAAACAAAGTCTACAACTTTTAATAAAACCTAAATATTTTCATTTCAAAGTCTACAAAAATAATGCTTGTATCAATATATCACATATGTCTCGTGGCACCACCAATTGCTACACCAGTGTTTACTAGTTTATACTTAAGGATTTGACGATATAATTACGCACAGCGAGCAAGTAGTACCTTTCTCTTTTATTTTTCTTGGATGTTGTTAATTTATTGAAAAATTAACAAAATACGGGTCTAAAATTTACATATTAAAAAAATCAAAAAATCGTAGAAACCTAAATTCTTGATTTCATAATACATTATCTAAAGAATATCAAACAGATTGAGTTTCATCAAGTACGCTTAATATGGAACTTATCTAAACTACAAATCCTTAGTTACGCGTATCTTAACTTACATGTACTTCATTTATTAAATTATACGTTGTTACATTCCCGTGACAAGAAATCGATAAGAAAAAATTTTCGTTTGTTTATATATATATATATATATATATATATATATATATATATATATATATTAATTTGATTTGTGGTACACCATCAAGAGAATTAATTTATGATATTTATTTACATGTACTTGTTCTAAAATCTAGATCTACAAACGAAAGAATATGAAGAAGGTATACTTGGTTTTAATTATTTGACATTTCAAGGTTTGTTATTTGATATTCCGTCATAAATATTATGTTCCTGTGAGTAACCATTAATCGCTCCTACTGCTTACATGTCGTAAAAGTGTTTTTTTAATATCCTTCTCCGTCTGAAAAAAATAATATAAATTGGAGTTTGGAGTTAATACTGATATGGATTCTAACACTCGGACGGCAATAGTAGATACACTTGCCTTTGAGATGCCTCCAAAAACTGCTAATGCCAGAATATGACCTATAGAATATAATCATAATACTACAAGCGCTGTTTCTTCAATATAATATAATATACATATATGGTTCAATCTTCGTGCGCCCTAGGCCACTGGGCTTTTTTGCTTTTAGCTCTGACCAAATGTGTGGACCTTCCAAAAACTATGCGCCGTAGGCTGCAGCCTAGTCAGCACCCACCAATGGGTAATTTGCCGTGATGATAAATATATATATATATATATATATATATATATATATATATATATATATATATATATATATATATATATTAGCATAAATATAGACTTGTCATATGGATACTCCAATGTTTTTTTCTATTAATTGCAGCACTTGCAAAACAGTTTTTTTTAAATTTATTCTTCTATAAGTTGTGAAAATGATTTTCCATATCATAAATCATTTTTGGTATATAATTCATAATGTAGTTTTCATCTATATCATTTATATTATCAAGATAAACTACATCATCGTCTAAATAATAATGAATCATTTTAAATGTAAAACACGAAACGTCAAAAACACACACTTTACTAAATTAATTTTAAGCGGCCGATATTGAAGGTTTAGGTTAAGTGCTATTTAAGAGAATTTAAGCGGAAATATTTGACTAGTGAAACTGTGAAACTAAATAAGTTTAAATTTTTATGGATCCCTTAAGCGTTAAGCGTGGTTGGCCATTATGGTTCTAAAAACATCAAATTTTAATATTTTATATAGTATAGGCTGTTACAAAAGGGACAATTGAAGGTAGGTTCGCACATAGGTAGGCACATTTCGATGTGCTGATTCTAAACAAACGTTATTTTTACAAGTGTAAATAATTTGCAAATCCTATTTTGCTACATTTACTAAAAAATGTTAGAAAAATTATTTTATCCATAAGTGCTGATTATTGATTTCACTGATATAAATATTGCATCATATTTTTCAAGTAAAATATTAAAATATGTTATTTTGGAACAATATCAACAGGCGTCGTTTGAATATCAACTACAGTCTGGAGATAACATTTACGTTTTACGTTTATCTCGGTAAGAAATGTTATACAAATATACCTGGAATCGTTGCCTAGAACCACGAACCGAGCAGATGATCGCTGTAGGGAAATTTCTTTTACTTGCGTTAGCAGCCTTCACCAGGGAAATGCACCCCTTTTACTTTATACGAAAGCTACAGGTTGTTTCTTACAATGCGTTGTTTTCGTTCGTCGGATTTTAAAATGTCGTCTTCAGAGCCGGAAAAGTACTTGAAGCTGGTGATAATCCGTAACTCAATAAGTTCGTAGGAAGACATATAGATGCTGTCATTATTGACATATCCGTATGATTTTCAGGAAGTACCAACCTTTAAACGATACGTCTCAAAATTGTATGACAATATGACGTTTAATTCACAAGTTACATAAAACATTGCTTTTTAATGGGAAAAAATAACGTTCAAGCAAAGCAATGGCTTGACAAGTGTTATTTGGACTCTACAAACACTGGTGATGCTGAATGGTCTGGTCGCCCAAATTCGGCAGTTGTTCCAGAAAATATAAAAAAGTCCGCAAAATGGTTTTGGCCGATCGTAAAGAAAGTTGCGTGAGATAGCTGACACCTTAAAGATATCAGAAAGCAGTGTATTTACCATTTTGCATGAACATTTGAGCATGAGAAAGCTCTGTTCGAAATGGGTACCGCGTTTTCTCACAGACGATCAAAAACAACAACGCGTTGACGATTCAGAGCGCTATTTAGAGCTGTTTCGGCACAATAACAATCCATCACTTCACTCCAGAGTCAAATCGGCAGTCAAATGAGTGAACAGCAAAGAATGAAAACCGTCCAAAGCGACTGAAAACGTAAATGTCAGCTAGTAAGGTTTCGGCCTTCGTGTTTTGTGATGCGCACAGCATTTTACTCATTGATTACCTTAAGAAAGGAAAAACCATCAATAGCGAATATTATATGGCATTATTGGTGCATTTGAAGGAAGATATCGCAAAACAACGACCCCAAATTAAGAAGAAAAAAGTGCTGTTTTTCAAGATAATGCACCGTGTCACAAGTCGATCGCAACAATGGCAAAATTGTACGAATTGCACTATGAATTGTTTCCCCATCCACCGTATTCTCTGGATCTGGCGCCCAGCGACTATTATCTGTTTTTAGACCTAAAAAGAATGCTCCAGGGAAAGAGATTTAGCTCAAATAAGAAGTAATTGCCGAAACTGAAGGGTATTTTAAGGCCAAAGATTAATCGTTCAACAAAAACGGCATCGAAATGTTAGAGAAGCGTTGGAATGAATGTATCACTCTTGAAGGAGACTATGTTAACGTTGAATTTTGCCTAAAACTTGTTTTAGTAGTCATCGTACGAACTTATTGAGTTTTATTAAAACATACACGAGGGTAAGAACAAGTATAAGTCCTTATCTATTCAATATGCTTTTTGCAGATAACATTGTGCTGGTGGACGAAAGCAAGGAAAGAGTAGAAGAAAAGCTGTAGAAGTGGAGGCAGGCCTGTGAGGATGGAAGACTCGGAATCAGCAGAACAAAATCCGAATGCATGTGATTCGGAGGAGATAGAAATAACGGTGATATTAGATTCTTTGGGGAGAGACTGTATCGAACTGGAGAGTTCAAATAACTAGGCTCTTAGGTTACTGAGAAAGGGGATCTTGACAGGGAAATTACACAGGATCCAAGTTGGGTGGATGAAATGGAAAACGATGACAGGAGTGTTGTGCGAGAAGAGAATTGGAATGATAAAAGGAAAGAAACTTAAGGCGGTTATGAGACCAGCCATGATATATGGCAGTGAAACATGGCCAGTAAAGAAAGTCCACAAAAAGAGGTTGGAAGTCGCAGACATGGGAATATTAAGGTGGACGATGGGTAAAACACGAAAGGATAGGATTCGGAATAATGTAATAAGAGAAATGGCTGGACTAATGGAGGCATGGAAAAAGGTTGAGGAAAGAAGGGTACAATGGTTTGTGTATGTAATGAGAAGGGATAAAGACTATGTTGGAAGGAGAGTAAGTGAAATGCTGGTGGAGGGTCAAAGAGGAAGGCCAAAGAGAAGGTGGAACGACTGCATCGCAGAAGACTTGAGAGAGAAAGGGCTGTGAGATGAATATGCGTTAACAGAAATGAGTAGAAAAGAAAAACAATGAACAGCGGCGCCTAATTAAATTGGGAAAAGCTGAAGAAGTATTCAGAGAAGCGTGCAAACATCTGCTTTCTGCTGCAGAAATCACCATCAAAGACCCTTCAGATGCTAAAGAAAGCATACGGGAATGAGACGAAAAAATCAACAGTGTACGAGTGGCACGAGCTAAAATTCTGCTTGGAAAAATGAAAGGATTTGGAGGCGTTTTTGATTACCAAAGCGTAAGTAAGTCACCACTAATTTATTCTCCAAAACATAGCTATAAACAAAGAACTTTAGTGGAGATCCTTTGACGCCTACGAAACGCAATCAAACGAAAACGTTCTAAAAATTGGGCAAGAAACATTTGGGTTTTGCTGCATGACAACACTCTGATACATCGCTCCCGACTGGTAAAAAATGACTATGCTAAGAACAATATCACCACTTTGGAACACCCCTCCTATTCTCCCGACCTTACACCAGTCAAGTTTTACCTGTTTTTACGGCCAAAAATGAAGGGAGAACGTATTGCTGATTCATAAGAGGTGATGGCAAATGCGACGAGGCAGCTGAACCCACTTTCAGAAAATGGTTTCCAGGTGTGTTTTGGACAGTTCTACAATCGACAATCAGTTTTAAAATTTGAGAAATATTCGTTTTCCGGGAATGGACTGTGTCATATTTTGAGTCAGAGCTCTGACTCAAAATATGACACAGTCCATTCCCGGAAAACGAATATTTCTCATGACTCAGACTGTGGAAGCCTACGCAATTATGTCAGTTTTAAAATTTTATTTACATCTCTTCAATGATTATTGTAGTATCCATGGCTACAGAAAATATGTATTTATGTATCTTGTACATTTTCTGGAATAAAAACATCTTCGTAGAACAGTAACATCTATATATTAATTTATCTTTTCATTTATTTACAGAGAAGAAAAATCTAAATTTATTTTCTATACATTTTTTTTAAATTTGATCACGTAGACCTAGAATGTTTTAAAATAATTACATTTACTCTTGCCATACAACCACAGAAATATATATATATATATATATATATATATATATATATATATATATATATATATATATATATATATATATATATATAGTTGTAAACAAAATCTACTGCTATTTAAGATTTCATAGAATCAAATTTACGCTTAACAATCCAATGATAATGTTTTTACATTCTG
>OY720449.1:68950986-69030986 GCA_963082715.1 Harpalus rubripes | reverse complement strand
TTTTTTAAACATGTTTCTCGATTACCCATAGTTTAGAAGTAATTTGTAAAATGAAAATATCGACCAAATTCAGTTTTCCGCCATTTTCTAGTAAGTAACCTATTAGAATTTTTGACGAAAAAATAAATTACGGTAAAATCATTCATACAGAATAATACAAGTTGGTATTATAGGATTTTACAAAATAATAATAGAAAGAATCATTACTCATTCCAAAATCATTTTTAAAAATCCTTATTTTTAACTCTTGAAATGATGAAATGCTTTTTTTATTGGATGAATATCGGAGTGTTTCCTTTTTAAAAATTAATGTCGCAAGAAGTGCCAAATCAAGTAATAAGATAAAGAATTTTTTATCATTTAACCTCGAAAAAATCACGCGGAACTTTTGTTATATCTTGAGTAGTTTGTATTATCAAGATGTAACTGGTGGTAAGAAAAAGCGCAATAAATAAATCTAATCAGACATCATTAATACTTGTCACCGTATATTCTTTAGTGATTATTATTTTTAATTAATTTTAAATTTTTAAATGATTTTGAGCAAACCGCTTTAGTCGTATTCAGATGATAAGAAGTTTGAAAAGAGAAGATTGATATGATAAGCTAACCTTGGCTTTATTTTATACATACCTTACATTTTGATTGATTTTATTTATCAAGTTGACAAAATTTTTGATTTTCAAACTTATTTAATATGCAATAATACTTCATAATTAATGACATTCATTGATTCAGCTACTTGCTAACAGGCAATGGCACTTATGACAAAGCAGTTAATTATATGTGATTTCGACCAACGCCAAATATTATGAATTTTAAATAGCACATAATTGACCCCTGTTGTGCGCTCCTCACGCCAGCAATGAGTGTCCGTGAGGTGACGCCTGATAAACGCCCGAGTAAACAAAGCAGATTAGCACACCCAGCAATGGGTAATATGCCGTGGTAAATTTATTTATTTTATTTGCTTTTTACAAAAATATTTTGTATGTACGCCATTTTCGATTTATTTATTCATAATACTTTTTACCTATCCTCAAAGGCATTTACCTATTGTCTTTTGTAAAAATTCGATTGTGAGCTTTTAATGAATAAGCACTTTTAGGGTCGCTAAAATAAGATTTTATTATTTTCATGATAATGTCTGTATGTGCATTGAGACAGATTGTTTCGGTTACTGCTCGTTTTTGTCTTAGAACCTAACAAGTCATTTGTAAGCAAAATAATATTTACAAAACGTAAGGCTATATTTTATCTTCAAAACGGGGAAAATGTAATCATAATTAAATTATGTAATAGTTTTTATGTTTTGTTTGTTTGTTTTAAACACAATGTTTAGAATAATTCCAAAGTGAATATTTATTATGGCAGTTTCGTCACATAAATTTAGTTTTATACATCGGTGCACATTTACTAAATTTGGTATTCATTATTTTTGTACAGCGCTAGGGGTTTAAAGTTTATTTAGTAAACTTTTAATTTGTTCCCATAAAAAAATTCCATTTAAGGAGATTGAAAATATAGTTTGAAAATGGACTTTTTCCGGCCTTTTTGGGAAGGGATTTATGTTTATAAAACCTGTTGTTTTAATATTTTATTGAATTTGGACGTTTCGAAGGCCCAATGGCATTAATCTTCAACATTTTTTTTCCTATCTGGATACAAATACATTACTTATTTTTTATATAAATTATGACATTTTTTTTAAATAAGGGTTGCTTACCTACCGTTACATTTTTGTTATTCCATTTTAATGAAATTTTTTTAAATCCTATGTAGGGTATGTTTGACCACAAGGCCCCAACGTTAAAAACAAGAGGACAACGAAAACCTCGCCATCACCTCCATACTATAAAATTTAAATGCTCTAACCAAATGTTAAACTTATTAACTAATACATTACCTTGGTTTTTGAGGGATTAAAACTTATTTGGTTGTAAATATTTTATTTTATACAGAATTACTATTAACAAATTATTAAGAATTTTGAGGGTGAAACATGGCCGAAAGATGGTGGAAAATTGACTTGATCGAATGTAAATCACTAGATCTTTTACATGGCTGACATGCTAGGGAAATATTTATTCCACTGCTCTGAGAATAGGTCGCGCGAATTTTAAAAGGTTGTCATGATCGGTGTGATTGTTAACACAGTTCTTCTCATTTATATTTATAAGTATGCTTTCGTATATTAATCTTTTATTTTTGTTTTCTTCCTGTTTAAAAATTTTAGGGTTTTTAAAATCGAAAATGTGTCCTGTTTCACAGTGATGTTTAACAAGTGCACTGTGGTGAATATTTTTGAAATCGCAGTTGTACTTATGTTGATAAAACCGTTTTTTGACCGGTTGGCAGGTTTCACCGATGTAATTTTTTTGACATATACCGCAATTGGCTTGGTAAACCACTTCTGAAATGTTTTCTATCGCTGTCTTGTCTTTCAGCTTGCTAAAGAGAGTTTTTGTGGTGTCGTGGTTTTTATTGGCAATTTTTATATCTGTTTCTTTTAGTATTTGTTTCAGGCCTGCGCTTATAGTTTTATTGTATGGAATGGTAGTATATGTTGCTCTCTCCCTGGGTGCGCGCTCGCCATCTGTTTTTCTTTTTAAGTGATCTAATCGTTTTTTAATAGTATATTTTGTTAGGTGTTCTGGGAAGCAGTTTTCTTTTAGAGTTTTTTGGATGAAATTGATGTTTTGGTGATGGTACTTTTTATTTGATAGTATATAAGCTCTATCTATGAGTGCATTTATTACGCTTATTTTGTAGGTTTTGTTGGTGTTTGAATAGAAATTTAGATACCGTCCAGAATAAGTCGATTTTCTGTACCAGTTGGTCTCAAATTTTTTGTTTTTCTTAATTAATATTATGTCCAAGATAGATTTAACTACTTGTGGGCAAACATACCCTACATAGGATTTAAAAAAATTTCATTAAAATGGAATAACAAAAATGTAACGATAGGTAAGCAACCCTTATTTAAAAAAAATGTCATAATTTATATAAAAAATAAGTAATGTATTTGTATCCAGATAGGAAAAAAAATGCTGAAGATGAAGGCCATTGGGCCTTCGAAACGTCCAAATTCAATAAAATATTAAAACAACAGGTTTTATAAACATAAATCCCTTCCCAAAAAGGCCGGAAAAAGTCCATTTTCAAACTACATTTTAAAAAAATCTGATGTGGCCAGCACATTACCTTCCGTCAGTTCTATGTATTTTGTACAAATTTCATACGGAAAGTTCCTTGCTAAATTAAATATTCTATTTCTTGTACATTACCTTCCGGCAGTTGCATGTATTTTATGAAAATTTCATACAGAAAATTATTATTTTGTGACGTTTTCTATATGCAATATAATGTATCTGCAGAAATAAAAGATTTATTATTATTAAATTAAATATTCTATTTCTTGTACATTACCTTAAAGCAGTTGTATGTATTTTATACAAATTCCATACAGAAAGCAAAAGATCCTATATTTCCACTAAAAATTATGACAAACACACTATGTCAATTTTACTTGACACTGACATCTTTCAATCAGAATTTTCTTAATATAGTAGCTGTTTTCATAGCTATAGGTACTTTATGAAATTTAATTTCTTTATAATTTTTTAACTATATATCCATTTAATATTAAGTATAAAATGCAGTCAAATCGTATAGAGAATAAAATATTCTTTAATATTTATAATAACATCAAATGTGAAAAAATTGTATTTAACATAGTTTTTTCAATAAAAACTGTTAAAATCTTCAAATGATGGTACTTCCGGTTGACCAATTGTAACCAAAATCTAATCAGCTCTTCATATGGATGTAACGAAGAAGTACACGAAAAATTATAATTTTTGTAACTGTGGTATTAGAGTTATCGCAGTCAAAAATTTTGTTACACACACACACACACACACACACACACACACACATCCACACACACACACACACATCCACACATACACACACACACATACAGACATCATCGTAAAAATAGTAGATTCGTATTCTAGGGACCCTAAAACGTGCTTATTGATTAAAAACTCATCATCGAATTTTTTGACCAAAGACAATACCTTCCTTACCTACAGGTGACGGAAGGTAAAAAGGGAAGAAAAAGTTCTCCAAAAACTAGAGATTGAAAATACTAAATGTACACTTAACCAATAAAAATTTCTCTATTATAAGGATATAAATAATTAAAATAGTTCCCTTTACTTTCAGATTACCAATGGAACACCTTCTGACCAACGAAATGTAATAATCGACATAGCAACAAAACAAATAGAAAAAGTAATCGGTCTCGTAGAGAGTTTAGTAAACAAAGCCCTGAAAGAACTCGCTGCATTGTCTCAAGCAGCAGCTAAAATTACTTCCACTGCCATCACGGCAGCTGTCAACTCTTTGAATCTCGTCATTGATTTTGCCATTGATTCCGTCGTAAAAATCGCCCGGGATGCAATCGACCTTGGCATCAACGCCACCGAATGCTATGTGTCAAGCGTCGACAACCTCAACAACATTCAAAGACGCCTCATCGGTGAAGAAGTTGTCTGCGTCACTGACCAACTCGCACAGTTCAACACAATCATCAATAACACAATACAGAATTTCAACAATGACTTGCAATTGGTATTAGGACTTCCCAAAAGGTTGACGGAATGTATGACTAGCCTGCAGATGATAAGATGTGTCATAGAATTGACAGCAGATGTGACGCAGTTATCGATAGATATCCCGAAACAAATTATGGAAGCTATGAAGGATGTTACATTTCAAATGACTAGGTTTGAAAAAGATGTGCACCAATGTCAGTTTAAAGTATTGAGGGAAGCTATAGAAAACAGTAGGAAGATAGTGGATGAAATGAGATATTGTGTGAGGAAGGCGAGTCAAGCACAATCGAATATGAATAATTAATAATTTCTTTATGGGGTCTCGTGGCCGCGTGCATGAGTGTCAGGTCGCGAATCCGGGGAACCGGGTTCGATCCCGACAGACGCCAAATATTTCCAATTTTAAATGGCACAAAATTGACCCCTGTGGTGCACTCTCTACGCCAGCAATGAGTGCCCGTGAGGTGACGCCTGGTAAGCGCCCGCACGGTGTAAATATTTCATCATTACCGAAATCTGTGTACAATCAGAGTGGCACACCCAGCAATGGGTAATAAGCCGTGGTGAAACTTATTATTCATTAGCGAAACTAGCAAAAAATATATGTGAATCTAAAAACCCTGTATTTTAATACTTAAAAATTAATTATTAATGTTAATTATATCTGAATTCATATAAAGGTTCTATTTATCCAATTTCATCAAACAGATGTCTAGCTAAAAAATTCCTAAATTGAAGCACATAGTAAATTTGAAAATAATTTATTATTTTTCTCAACCTTGTCAGTCTTAATATTTTTTTGTCAGATATATCAAAATGTTCAACAATCTTGTACAGTTTTTATTTTAAAGTATCAGCTGCCAAACATTATAAAATGCTTAGTGGTTTAGGACCTCGAAAACAGCTAATTATTCTGATTGGAAAAATTGCGATCTCATGCCCGCGTGCCTGAGTGTCTGGTCGCGAATGTGCAGAACCGGGTCCGATCCTGACCGACGCCAAGTATTTCAAATTTTAAAATGACAAAAAATTGACTCCTGTTGTGCACACTCCGCCAGCAATAAGTGCCCGTGAGGTGACGTGTGGTAAACACCCACACAGTACAAATATGTGATCATCATTACCGAATTCTGTGTTCAAAGCAGATTGGCACACCCAACAACCGGTAATATGCCGTGATGATATATTTATTTATTGGAAAAAATTAAATTATGCTTGAGTAATATAAATAAATAAAATAAATAAATATATCATCATGGCATATTACCCATTGCTGGATGTGCCAATCTGCATTGTACACAGATTTTCGTAATGTTGATGATATATTTGTACCGTGCGGGCGTTTACCAGGCGTCACCTCACGGGCGCTCATTGCTAGCGAACCACAGGGACGTTTTGTGCCATTTAAAATTTGAAATATTTGACGTCGGTCGGGATCGAACCCGGTTCCCCAGATTCGCGACCACACACTCAGGCACACGGCCACGAGACCCCATATATAATAATAGTAATATAACTTACCTATCTGTATTTCAGATTTCTTTATATACATTTCACATTTGGAATATTTGTACAATCATTCCAGTTTTTCTTAGGTTCTTAAAAAATATCTTGTTTTATAATTCTACAGTTCTACACTAACCTGAAAATAAAAACTGACTACCTTCAATCATTAACATTATCAAACGAAATGCGTTGAATTTGCTTTACAGAGCAAAATCATTGAACATTCATTAATCAATTTTTTGAGACGAAATTGATTTTCTATCGTCTTGTTTTTGAGTTACACGCTAATTTTTACCTTATGTCACCTTTATGTAAGTAAAGTATTGTATGATGAGTTTTTAATCAATAAGCACGTTTTAGGGTCCCTAGAATGCGATTTGACTATTTTTACGATGATGTCTTTATGTGTGTGAGTGTGTGTATGTGTGCGTGTATGTGTGTATGTTGTATGTGTGTATGTGTGTGCGTAACAAAAATTTCATCTGCGATAGCAGCTCTAATACTACAATTTCAAAAATTATAATTCTTTCGCATTCTTCTTCGTCACATCTATATGAAGAGCTGATTAGATTTTGGTTACAATTGGTCAACCGGACGTACCCTCATTTGAAGATTTTAACAGTATTTCTTGAAAAAACGATGTTAACTCTCATTTTAATGTTATAAATTTTAAAGAACATTGTTTTCCCTATACAATTACTGCATTTTATACTTCATATTATATGGATATAGAGTTGAAAAATTATAAAAAAATCAAATTTCATAAAGTAGACAGCTATGGAAACAGCTACTATATTAAGAAAATTATGAATGAAAGATGTCAGTAGTGTACAATAATTAATATAAGTGTGTTTGTCTTATAATTTTATTGGGTAGCAATATTAGTTCAATTCCGCTCCGCTACTACCCTCTCAGTGTCGCTGCTCAGCACTACACGTCTGCCAGCATCCACCCCAACCCCACTGACCAGATAAGCGGCCCTAAATAAAAGGCCAGTCATCAATGAAATTCTTGAATTGTTTTGCTCTGGTAACACAGCCCTCTCTTCTCTAGGCACTGTGTGTACGGTCCTAAAGACCAGCATTGACTATTGTGATAGATTATGCATCTCTTTTGTAACTTTTCTTTGTGTATGTGTTAATGCGTCAATAAAATTCTTGGAAAACTATAACAAAGTTTTCTTTACAACTGGCGCCCAAACGCGGGACACGAAGTTCTCCCCAACAAGACAATCTGCCGACAAGGAGAAGTCTTCGCTTAAACTCCGCAATGGCTCTTTAAATATGCACAGAGCAATTCCAAACGCTTCTGCCGCAACTTCAGAAGACGACAAACGGAAACAACCGAAATTTCGCACACTGTACTGCGTGATTCAATGGAACAAGGTCTGCCGCGGTAGTGGAGGAATTTATTACCACTATCACCATCTACAAGCAAGTGGAAGACATCACCGACGACAACGCGCTTACTGGATTGCCGTTGCTGCTCACAGGAGACGCCACCCATTGGTGGAACGAAATAAAAACACAAGCCACTACCTGTGCCGACTAAACCAAACCACATGATTTTACAAGAAAACTTCGCGCTGTCCCAGCCGGATGACATGCCTGTAGACCGTTTTTTAACGGTACAGCAAGACATGTTTTCTCGCTTGTCCAAGACTTTAGAGGATCAATGGCAACTAGACATTGTCATCGGCCTGCTCAAAAGTAAAATTCGCAATCGCCTCCAGATAGATGACATCAAATCTTTCGACGACCTACTACAAAGGCACGAGCAGTTGAAGACATTCTCCCGAAAAAAAATACCTGTGAAACAAATGAATCACAGAACAAACAGAGAAAAACACGGGCGCGCTGTGAATATTGCAAAAACTACGACCACTCTACATCCATCTGTCACGAGACGCAGCACGGAAGAAATCCGCTGTTATGGATGTAACACGCCTGGTTTTATTCGAAGAAATTGCCCTCAATGCAACAGCACCGCCTCCACTACAACCAACACCGCCACTGCCAACATGGTTGGGTTCTGCGCCGTAGGTACGCAACGTCTTCAGCCGCGCCTCAGACCAGCTGTTAACATTAGAATAATAAACACCACCGGAACTGCCTTCCTGGACACAGCTGCTGGTTCCAGTGAAGCGAGTGCAAGTTTCTTTCGCCATCTACACCAAAGAGGACTCCAAATGCACGTAGAAATGGTCGACGCCACCTTCGCCGATGGCACAAGCAAGACACTACGTGTGCGAACAGTGCGAATGTTGAAATCGGTGGAAAGAATATCCCGACAAACTTCGTAATATTGTCGCAAGACGAGAACACGAAGACTCTCGAGTGCGCAAGCCGCCTATTAATCGCCGCGGAACGAAACTACTTCACTACCGAACGCAAGACCCTCGCCATTGTGTGGGCAATTAACAAACTTCAAGGCTACATAGAGGAGAACATGACCATTGTAATAACGGATCATCAACCTCTTCGGTGGCTTATGTCGCTAAAATCGCCAACTGGAAGACTTCAGCCATACAAGTTGAGTATCCAGTATACACCAAGGAAAGCAAATGTCCTCGCAGACTTGCTATCCAGACATCAGTGCGATGAAAGCACAAAGACTAAGTGTCCTGTTTGTACTGTTCACGTAGATGTGCCCACCCACGGAGCCGCGACTCTAAGAAATGAACAAATACGCGATCCACAAGTACAGCAGATCATAGATGACCTTACGTTATTATTATTGGCCAGGGATGAGAAGGTACGTCACTGACTACCTCAGAACCTGTCTAGAATGCCAACGTTATAAACCTAGTAACACGAAGCCCGCACCTGGAAGTACTATCCATCGACTTGTTTGCTCCTCTACCCCCCTAGGCCCAAGAAGAAAGGTGGATATTTATCATCAAGGACTATCCACCATATGGGTTGAATTATTCGTTTTCAAGCACGCTACTGCCGACAGCTGTGCATGGACCCTAATCAACTAGATATGTTTCCGCTATGAGATCCCCCGCCGCCTCGTCATTGATAGTAGGACACAATTCATCAGCTTAGTAAAGCAAAAAATCACATTTTGTCTCGGAATCATCTAGTCAGTCACCCCTGTGTACCATCCTGAAGCGAACCCAGTGAAACGTCACAACCAAGACCTAAAAACTCAGATTTCAATGCAACTTGGAGAAGATCCGCATCTCACATGGCCAACTAAGCTCTCTAGCATTCGGTTTGCTATAAACATTTTCCGCTGTCAAAGCACTGGTTTTACCCCTGCCTACCTCATATTTGGATGTGAGCCAAGGGTCGGCGATAACGTTACTCACGATTTGAGAAGCGTAGTTGCATCGGAAAACTTTGTGGCTGAGGTCACCCAACGGCTCCTACAACTTGCCGATACCTTGGAAGCTGCTCGAGAACACCATCGAGAAGAACAAGACCGAAGAAAGAAATACGCTGATCTCGCCCGACAGCCTAGCCCATATAGACCGGGAGCCCAGCTATCAAAAGTCACGTGATAAGGTACAAAAGGTTTGACCTTAGAGTAGGGTGCGGATCAGCTCCCCATACAAAAATAATCGTGTCTTACAAGTCGGACCGGGGGCTTTACGCCATGGTAGTAATTTGAAAATTTAAAAAAGGGCAAAAAATTACGTGATGAGGTACATTCAAATTTTTTGTGCCATTCAATGCGGGCTTGTGTCTAGTTTGCTAATATACGTTGTAAGACATCGAAACCGGGGGATTTTGACATGTAAGACACGAAAGAAAATTTCAAAAACGGACCGAAAATTACGTGATAAGGTTCATTCAAACTTTTTACGGTATTTTATGCACCATTATCCAAAGATCAAGAATACACTTTGTAAGACATAAAAATCGGGGGCTTAATGCATTTAAGACACCCAAAAGTCAAAATTCTGTCCATAACTACATGATGAGGTACTTTAAAACTTTTTGTGGCAATCGACGCCGCTATTTGCCTAGTTTGTTAAATTTTATTTTAAGACATAGAAATCAGGAGCTTTTGACTTTTAAGATACGAACCCAAATTTGAAAAGAGCCGAAAATTACGTGATAAGGTACATTTAATCTTTTTGCTGTATTTTATGCACTATTATTCAAAGATCATGAATACACTTTATAAGACATAAAAATTGGGGGCTTAATGCATTTAAGATAACCAAAAGTCAAAATGGTATGCAAAACTACATGATGATGTACATCAAAATATTTTGTGTTAATTGACGCGGGTATTTGCTTAGTTTGCTAAAATTCATTTTAAGACATAGAAATCAGAGGCTGTAAAGTTGTAAAGTCAGATATTTGGTGACTTTAAAAACAACCATAGGAGCAGCTGGCCAGCGACTAGCATATTTTGTTATTATTTAATTAAAGCTAAAAGATAGCTATGTATATTTAATTTGTTAAAATCACAGGCTTCTATAAAAAAGGAATACAACAATGAAAAGTTTCATAGCAATAAAACATTTTATAACAAAAATAAACGCAAGTCGGTAACGAGCCAAAATATGGTTCGGACGTGTTTTAGTTCAGCTCTGTAAATCTTTCATTCTTTTCATTTTTGTACTTTCCTTTGGGCCTAACATTTCTTAAATCAAAATTAAAATAAATTCTTATTATTGAAAATCGTGTTATTACTGAGTAGTGGGGACAAATTTTATATTTCAGAAGTGTAAGTTTTAAAGTGCATTTGTGTTTGTGTTCCGAGACAGCTGTTGTACTAAACAGCGGACAACCCTAGTCCATTCTACGGATCGGGCCGACCGTGCTGTCGCCACTTGGCGGCTTTCATCCGGCGAGCTACGCCACACTTCTAAATTGTCCTTCCTTCATCTGCCTCCCTGGTGGATCCTGCCAGTATCCAGCCCTGCGCCCTTTGATTTCGCCTTTTCCCAGCCTCACAACCTAGTGAGGCCTGCTTCCTGAACTTCCTGAATCTGGCCGTTATCGCTTCCAGACCAGTTGCGTCTGCGATTTATCCTGCCGTCGAGCACCGTCTGCAAGATTCATCATTATTCAAGACCCGTCGAGCTCCTGCCTCCTAGTCATATTCCTAGTCAAGGTCAGTGCCCCTTTTGGTTGTTTTTATAGTCACCAAAATTTCAACTATTGCGAGCTTTCGTTTATTTTCTATATAAAATTATTGGTCCTTCGAGCATTTTATATTTATACAGGGGCTTTTGACTTAAGAAACGAACCAAAATTTGAAAAAGGGCTGAAAATTACGAAATAAGGTACATTCTAACTTTTTGGGGATTTTTATGCACTATTATCCAAAGATCACGAATAGACATTTTATGACATAAAAATCGAAGGTTTAATGCATTTAAGGCAACCAAAAGTCAGAATCGTGTCCAAAAACTATATGATGAGATACATTAAAACTTTTTGTGTCAATCGACGCGGTTATTTGCCTAGTTTACTAAAATTCATTTTAAGACATAGAAATCGGGGGCTTTTGACTTTTAAGACACAAAATTCATCTGAGATTTTCTTGTAGTACCCTGAGGTATAAGATATATAAAAGCGTGTTTGAACAATAAATGTTAAGGTGCAATTATGTCTGCAAAATGAGAAATAATGCAAGTAATACCAACACTTTACCTTTAGTAACTCCAGAAAGTAATGGCTGGATTTTGGCAGGAAATGCAAATCTGTATATTCCATCTTGGGATAGTAAAGACTCTCTGCCGCAGTCACTAAGCGAAATCGAAGAATGTGCATAAACGAATCAGATGAAGAAGAAGAGGCTCAATCCGAGTTCAATGACGAATTATTCGACGATATGTAATATAAACATTCATTTAATTTTGGCTTTAATAAATATTCCAGTTCTTATTAAACAAGCAGCTTTTTTAATTTCATTTTTTATAATAACCAATTTTATACCTTCTCATGTCTTTAAAAATTTTACCGTTTATGTTTATTCGTAATACGCAAAAAGACTCTATTTCGATTATTTAGAATGTATTTGAAA
Organism: Harpalus rubripes; assembly: GCA_963082715.1. Lineage (NCBI taxonomy): Eukaryota > Metazoa > Arthropoda > Insecta > Coleoptera > Carabidae > Harpalus > Harpalus rubripes. The sequence continues at coordinate 69,018,867 of OY720449.1, read as the reverse complement.
AATTAGGCATAAACAATTTTTAATTCATGTCATATTGGGTGATTTTTCGCAAGAATTCTTTTTTGTTTGTCTTAAAAGCAAAAGCCCTCTATCCTATGTCTTTAAAAAGTCTTCGTAATCTTTAGATTATAGTACATCAAAAACCGCAAAAATATTGAATGTACTTTATCTCGTAATATTTTTAAAAATTTTGGTTCATGTGTTAAAAGTCAAAAACCTCTGGTTTGCATGTAGTAAAATGAACTTTAGCAAACTAGGCAAATAACCGCGTCGATTGACGCAAAAAGTTGTAATGTACCTCGTGATGTAGTTTTTAAACACCGTTTTCACTTTTGGTTGTCATATGCATTAAACCTCCGATTTTTATATCTTAAAATGTCTGTTCGTGGTCTTTGGATAATAGTGCATAAAAAACCGCAAAAAGTTTGAATGTACCTTATCACGCAATTTTCGGCCCTTTTTCAAATTTGGGTTCGTATCTTTAAAGTCAAAAGCGCCTGATTTCTATGACTTAAAATAAATTTTAACAAACTAGGCAAATACCCGCGTCGATTGACACAAAAAGTTTTAATGTACCTCATCATGTAGTTTTGGACAGCATTTTGACTTTTGGGTGTCTTAAATGCATTAAGCCCCCGATTTTTATGTCTTACAAAATGTATTCACGATCTTTGGATAATGGTGCATAAAATATCGTAAAAAGTTTGAATGTACCTTATCACGTAATTTTCGGTCCTTTTTTAAAATTTTCTTTCGTGTCTTACATGTCAAAAGCCCCCGGTCTCGACGTCTTACAATGTATATTAGCAAACTAGACACAAGCCCGCATTGAATGGCACGAAAAATTTGAATGTACCTCATCACGTAATTTTTGGCTTTTTTTAAATTTTGAAAATACTACCATGGCGTAAAGCCCCCGGTCTGAATTGTAAGACACGATTATTTTTGTATGAGGAGCCAATCCGCACCCTACCCCAAGGTCAAACCTTTTGTACCTTATCACGTGACTTTTGATAGCTGGGCTCCCTGTCTAATAGTAGCGACCAGGAGATCCTGTCCTTGTCTCGCTACATCAGCTAAGCAACGCCCAACAAGGAGTGTCATTCAAGTTATTACCTCGACGAGACGGTCCTTACTCGATTCGTCGATTCGTGTGCCGAAGGAGCCCACCAGCTTCGAAGTGGAGACCTTGGACACTCCGCCCCGAGTCATCAGAACCTACCACACCTCCCAACTAACTAAGTTTCAGGGGCCCACCAAAGATCCTCCCACACCAGACGTCCCAGTTCGCCGACGTGGAAGGCCCCGTAAACACCCAATGATCCAGTCCCAGTAGCGGGACGCCATACTGGGGGAGACTGTAGAAATATTAGTTCAATTGCGCTCCGCTACTACCCTCCCAGTGTCGCTGCTCAGCACTAACTCTCTGCCAGCATCCACCACCACCCAACCGACCAGCCAAGCGGCCCTAAATAATAGGCCAGACATATATGAAATTCTTCAATTGTACTTGCTCTGGTGACACAACCCTCTCCTCTTTAGGCACTGTGTGTACGGTCCTAAAGAAGAAGCCTGCTCGACATTAGCAGTGACTATTGTGATAGATTGTGCATCTATTTTGTAACATTTGTTCGTCTATGTGTTAATGCTTCAATAAAATTATTAGAAAACCATAGCAAAGTTTTCTTTACAACTGGAAATATAAATCTTGTGCTAGAATATTTCTGTATGGAATTTGTATATAATACTTACAACAGCCGGAAGATAATGTACAAGAAACAGAATCTTTTGCAAAAACTTTCTGTATGAAATTTGTGCAAAATACATAGAACTGACGGAATGTAATGTGTTGGCCACATCAGATTTTTTTGTTAATTTTAAAAATACCGTATATTTTGCTTATTATGAGAGATACGGAAAAAAAAATTAAACAATTTTTATTCGGTATCTTATTAAGAAGAATGTGGTGTTATTTATTTATTTACTGTAAATTCACTCTACAGGATAATATCCTAGTTACAGAGGAATTGTTTCACAGAATGTACAGAAATTTCGTCGCGTGACGCGCGAGTAGTGACACCTTACAATAAAAATAGAAAAAGTAAAAAAAAATACATATATATATATATATATATATATATATATATATATATATATATATATTTATAAATAAACTATTATTAAATTTAAATTATAAATTATCGGTTCTTGCGAGAAGTATAGCAGACAGTATTTTCTTAAACCTAGAAATGCTGTAAGAAAATATATCTATACTCTATCCGTTTTAACTATAGACTAGATGGCGTTTCGAGCGCGGCCGTTTTTACATGTATTAAATAAAAAATTCAAATTTTGGCGCCATTCCTGGATTTAAAAAAATTGTTTCTAATTGACATTTTTTCAGTAATTTTGTGTTGTACGTACATGTGCTAATCTTTTTTGTGTTTTTATGCATATACTTACTTATAATCTCCGTATCTTTCTCTACATTTCGGCGAAAGGGGTATGCATAAATGAAAACCACATTATATAAATAAATTTTAATGAAAACAACGTAAAATAAAAATATAATTCACCTTTGAAATATAAATATTTATACTCTAAAATATATACATTATATGTATAAACTATATACATCGTTAAATATGAGCTAAATAATGTTCTAAACTAATTTTTTTGTTCCTGGGGTGATCCGAATGACCCTTTTTCCTCATGTTCTTTTATAGTTTTCCAAATATTACATCGTCATATGCCCAGTTCTGATGCCACAATTTGGACACTTTCTAAGAAGGAATATGCATTCGTGGCACAATATGTGCAGTATAAATTATACGCCACTTTTTTTGCCCGCTTCGGAAGGCCTTTCCTTTTGGATATTTTAAAACATTGGCAGAGCCAAGTGCAGGATTTTTATCCATAATATTAACGAAGAGAACAATAACAAAACTAACGAAATACTAACTAAAAACTAAGAAAACGCGCACAATGAAAACTATGTAATATGAAATATAACGACAAAACACTATGAAAATTATATAAATGAAAAACACAAACAAACAGAACTGAACAGAAACTGATATGTAATAAATCGTGTACTATTAACTTTGTTGACATTTATATATTTTGTCAGACGGCAAAATAATTGATACAGTTGTCAAGCAAATTTAAATTTCGCGTCAATTATTTTACTGTGTAAACTCGGTTAACTTTTGAACCAATCAGAGAGCTAGAATCTTAAGACCTATCTCACCCAACGCTCTATAGTTAAAACGGATAGAGTATAGTTCTAATAATTCAATTACAAATTTGTTGTAAATAATACACATCTGTCTGACAGGTGAACGTAGTTCGTAGTTTGTCCTTGGAGTCGGGTAAGCAAATGTCAATTTAGTCGAGATCGAGGAACAAGAAGATTTATTTTAGAGAGGATAGCCGAATCATTACCGAATTATTGAGCAATTTGTATAGATATAAACATGATTGAATTTTTCTACGGTCGTCCAAGGACAGAACTCCGAATTCGATTAGACAGTTATTGTAATTAAATTCATTAGTAGGGTAAACATGATATCGTTTAAAGTAAATATACCTAACAAATTTTCTTTGTAAAACTTCAATAGAATCTATATGTTTATTGTAGGTTGGGCTCCATATTTGTGAATAATATTCCAGCTTAGATCTAACGAAAGAATAATATAAAGTCTTTAAAGTATGCTGGTTGTGAAATGAGCGTGTATTTCTAATAATGAAACCTAGGTTTCCATGTGAGCTTTTAAGCATACTAGTGATGTGTGGAACAAAACAGCATTTATTATCAAAAAGTATGCCCAAATCAGTAACTTGTGTGACACGTTCTAATATATTATTACACATACGATACTGGTAGTGTACAGAATTCTTTTTTACAGTGTACGTCATAATCTTACATTTATTGTAATTAAACAAAAGTTTGGTGGTAGAAGAACAAGCTAGAATTTTATTTGTCAGATTGAAGTTTCATACAGTCTTCAGTTGAGTTTATGACGCGGTAAAGTTTAATGTCATCTGCATATAACAATATATTGGAGTCATGGATGTGATTAACAATGTCATTGATGAATAGAAGAAATAATAAAGGGCCTAGGTTCGATCCCTGAGGAATTCCAGAGCTGGCAATGTATTGTTTCGATGTGTAATTGTTGTAATGTACAGAGAGTTTGCGATTAGTAAGATATGAAGCGATGAGTTGTACTAGATTATTTGAAAAATTGAGTTATCATTTGGGTTGCATTATTATGTATATGAAATATTACTTTTTAATTTGTTCTAAGGATTTCTATAGTAAAAAATCTGATGTGACCAGCACATTACCTTCCGTCAGTTCTATGTATTTTGTACAAATTTCATACAGAAAGTTCCTTGCTAAATTAAATATTCTATTTCTTGTACATTACCTTCCGGCAGTTGCATGTATTTTATGCAAATTTCATACAGAAAATTATTATTTTGTGACGTTTTCTATATACAGTGTAATGTATCTGCAGAAATAAAAGATTTATTATTATTATTATTTCTTGTACATTACCTTGAAGCAGTTGTATATATTTTATACAAATTCCATACAGAAAGCAAAAGATCCTATATTTCCAATAAAATTATAAGACAAACACACTATGTCAATTTCACTTGACACTGACATCTTTCAATCAAAATTGTCTTAATATAGTAGCTGTTTCCATAGCTATGGCTACTTTATGAAATTTAATTTCTTTATAATTTTTTAACTCTATATCCATTTAATATTAAGTATAAAATGCAGTCAAATCGTATAGAGAATAAAATATTCTTTAATATTTATAATAACATCAAATGTGAAAAAATTATATTTAACATAGTTTTTTCAAGAAAAACTGTTAAAATCTTCAAATAATGGTACTTCCGGTTGACCAATTGTAACCAAAATCTTATCAGCTCTTCATATGGATGTAACGAAGAAGTATACGAAAAAATTATAATTTTTGTAACTGTAGTATTAGAGTTATCGCAGACGAAAATTTTGTTACACACACACACACACACACACACACAGACACACATACATATATACATACACACACACACACACATACAGACATCATCGTAAAAATAGTAAAATCGTATTGTAGGGACCCTAAAACGTGCTTATTCATCAAAAACTCACCACCGAATTTTTTGACCAAAGACAATACCTTCCTTACCTAAAGGTGACGGAAGGTAAAAATTATAAAGAAATTAAATTTCATAAAGTAGCCATAGCTGTGGAAACAGCTACTATATTAAGAAAATTTTGATTGAAAGATGTCAGTGTCAAGTGAAATTGACATAGTGTGTTTGTCTTATAATTTTACTGGAAATAGGTATAGGATCTTTTGCTTTGTGTATGGAATTTGTTATTTGTATAAAATACATACAACTGCTTTAAGGTAATGTACAAGAAATAATAATAATAAATCTTTTATTTCTGCAGATACATTACACTGTATATAGAAAACGTCACAAAATAATAATTTTCTGTATGAAATTTGCATAAAATACATGCAACTGCCGGAAGATGTACAAGAAATAGAATATTTAATTTAGCAAGGAACTTTCCGTATGAAATTTGTACAAAATACATAGAACTGACGGAAAGTAATGTGCTGGCCACATCAGATTTTTTCACTGGATATTCTAAGAAGACTAGCTAATCATTTTTAAGTTAGTGGTAAACTATTTAACAGATCTTAATACATTTGACAGTAGTTTTGTTACCATAGCCATCTCCATCGCAACAGCTAGCATTCAATTGATTTAACATCTTACAAATGCATAACATAATGCTGTTTATTTATGTTTTTAATCAATAATTTTATTATCCTCGGCTATCGCCTCATAGTATAAATTCCATATTAGTAATAAAAATATATACTTTAGTGCCTAGGTATACGAAGAACTATTAACATCGACGCACAAGTATTTTTTTTAAATTATTGTTGCTCCTAATGCCCTAAATTTAATAATTATGCAAGTAATAATAGTTTTATATTATGAACACAAAAGGTAAGTGCGTCAATTTCCAAGAGTAAAATATTCATTTTACACGAGTTATTTCTACAACAGTTGTGTTCCGCCACCCCAACTCGAGCCGTCTTATGCTGTAGGTTTTATTCATAATTATCATTTTTATTTCATAATGTTAATATATTACAAACGCAATAACCTCACTTATAAAAAAAAGTTAAAATAATGATCTCTTGGTATATTACTATTTAATATAAATTAGTTTTTCTACGGTCTTGTAAAAAGTATATGATTTCGCAATATTAATTACAGGAACATGGGTCAAATAAAAAACAGTTACTTAGATCTTATTTATTAAAATTCAAGTACTTTACACTAAACTACAGATTTGCTGCTCTTTTGCTATTTATAATTTATATTATCAGTTCGTTGTGCCAGGATGTAGATATTAATGGATAATAATTTGAAGTGTTTTTGATTTTTATTATATCGGAGATATTACGAGTATTTTTTATAATTATAAATCAAATATTGATTTTAGATTTCTAGGCATTAAAAATTTCCAATTATTTTCCTTATTTGTTATAACTTTTACAGTTTCTAGTAATAATAGGTAAATAATAAGGGTTAATTTCAACCTTCATCGTATTTTTGCTTTTTCATTCCTTTATAATGTTAATAAGGTAGAGTTTTAATTGTAATTAGAATAATGAGAAGTAATTAATATAATAAGTTAGGAAGACCCAAATTCACACTAGACTTTCCTTTTTGGAAATAACGAAGTTTTCTTTATTTTTTATATACATCTAAGTATACGCTACTTTGCGACATTAACATAAATTATTGCATTTGTATACAATTTATTTAATTGAATGTCAAAACCGGTATGGCCAACTTGACACCAATATTTTTTTTTCTTTCTTTGCATTGGAATTAAACTTAGAAACATGGCCCCTGACTATTTTGATCTTCAATTATGTTAATTTCGAAAAATAGTGCATAATTAGATCTATATAAACAATAAAGAAAACCTCGTTATTTTCAAAAAGAAAACGATGGTGTCAATTGGCTCTTTATAATTTATTGCATTAATTACCTATTCTTTATTAAAAGAAGCGCAAAGTATATTAAAACATAAGTTACAGAAGGCAACAAATTCTAACACGAGTTTCAACGGCGAGTGGACGAACGAACAAATGCTTGAGTTGCCTTATGTAACGTGTTTTATACTATATTCTCTGTGGAGGCTTTCATTTACATTATTTTTTTATAAAATTGACAATTTACACTTAGGGAAATTTTTATTAGAATTATTAGATTGATGACAGTGATTTGTACTTTTTATTGTCTCTTGCCAAGATATTTAGTGTATTTATTGCAGTCATACCAATCTCAAATAACAAAATATCACCAAAAATTGTTTAAGAATGAAGCTTCTTCTAACATCAATATGCGTGCTAGAATGCGACATTCTAATATCAAAACAGAAAAAATATATACTAAGCACAAAACAAAGGAAATTTACTAGAGTAAGAATTTTTTGTAAATATTAAATAGGCGGACCCTATTTGATAGAGACGTTGGTTTTACTAGTTTCAACTGCGCATGTCTATTAAATATCATATAGCATTCAGTTTAAAATGTTGAAAAGTTAGCAGCAAATATTTTACATGTGCTTCTCACATGTATTTTCGTCAAGACTTGCTGTCACCCAGTTATGCCATAATATCCACTCACGGAGCATTCGCTGATTTTTTGACGCAGCTTCTTTTTACTTTGGTTATGGGTTCCATCTTAAGCGTAAAAGCGAAACCAACACATATCTATTGACTTTTCAGTAACTGAAAAATGAATACTCGTGACGTGGCGCTGGCGCTAAACAGTTAAACCGTTAATGCAAAGTATAAAAATATTCACAACATTAAGTTTATTTGGGACATGTGCTTGAATATTTTTAGGGTTAAGATGGATTTACACAGCTTGCTTTTTATTTTACTTTTTCTTTTCACTTTTATTTTAATTATCGTACTTTATGCAGCTACTTTAAAGCCTTCGATACACTTGCGCATATATATATATATATATATATATATATATATATATATATATATATATATATATATATATATATATATATATAATTGAAAAAAGTTCATCGGATGATGGATGTAAAGGAAGATACATTTTACTTCAATTTGGAGAAGAGGCATGCCAACTGCTCAAGGCTAGGTCCAATCACCTTAAGCAACTCATGGAACAGAAGAACAGAAGAATTTTCCTGCTACAGTGTAAGGTCAACCATGTCATCCCAGCCCACATTCATAATACGCACTGATGAAGGTAAAATAATATACCGAAACGCTTGCAAGAGGAGATGTAGAAACAATTTTTGATCTTCCTTTACATCCATCATCCGATGAACTTTCTTCAATTAAATTTATCCTTGGATACGATCAAAATATTATATATATATATATATATATATATATATATATATATATATATATATATATATATATATATATATGTCGCGTGGTAGTATCACTGGCAAACTCTATGTCGAGCAACACTATTTCAGAACCACAGCGATAATATAAACGTGATGATCTCAGCGAGGCGGACATGCACTCACCCTGAGCACCGCTACACACTGATTCCATCCAAGCATTGTAACCAACAATGCTTGACGTTTCGATTACGACAATACAATTAAAAGATTATAAGTGATTCATGTAATACTTGATTCATTAAATGCTCGTTACGACATGCTTTGATATTACAATCTCCGACACGGCCATTCTGACGTTTCACACGTCCTCGTGTGAACTATCTGAAAACAAAGAATTTATCCACAGTATTTTCGCTTGGCTATCTCTGACCAATAAGTGCTCAAATAGTTACAACTTTGTTCACATTTATATTAAGCTCAAAATTTAGCTATAGTACACTAAATTATTTAATGGACGCCTTTTTTACAAGACGTCAAACAAAACATAATTCTGTGACAATACATTTCACCAGTAAATACATGACTACCAATATCAGTATTCAAGCATTGTTATAGCTTGTCCAACAGCGACAGATCATCATTGCTTAACCAGCAATCGATCGCTATTCCATCTTCGCTTAACCAGCGCAAGAAAACCATACCGTCATTGCTTACCCAGCAATGGAACACCCTTCCGTCATCGCTTAACCAGCTCGGGAAAACCACACCGTCATTGCTTACCCAGCAATGGAACACTATTCCGTCATTGCTTAACCAGCTCGGAAAACCACAGCGTCATTGCTTACCCAGCAATGGAACACTATTCCGTCATTGCTTAACCAGCTCGGAAAACCACAGCGTCATTGCTTACCCAGCAATGGAACACTATTCCGTCATCGCTTAACCAGCTCGGAAAACCACACGACAGAGGCACCTAGTTAGCATGTTACCTTCGGTAGAGGTATCACAGTAGCATACCGAAACACCATGACAGAGGCATCCAGTAGCATGTCATATTCCATCACGGTTAATAGTTCTAAAGAATTTAACGAAAATGTCCAATGTCCAGACCAACGCCTCAATTGCCCCTTAGCCACTTTTGTTATAAAAGTTTGTCGGCTCTTCAAAGTTTTAGTCACCCCTGTGGATTTTCGACGATCCACTCGATTAGCCTAACTAAATTGTGGTCTCAACCTCCAGAAGGTTCAGTATTGTACGCATGAACCGCTCTACTTAAAAATTAGAACATGGATTCATGTGTTATGTAAATAATACGTAATACCAAATCGAAATAATCTGGCATGCTTAAACTTAAAGCTATCAAAATGTTCTAAATTTGTTAAACAATTCAAACAGATAGTTCTTCTTTTCTTTTTCCTAACTGTATTTTGGCTTAGTGTTTTTTAGTTTAATTTTTTGACAAGTTGGTTTTTGCTCTTATTGGAGGTTAGTAAGTTTTAGTCAGTTGATCTTACAATGTCACAGGTGATGCTGTCTTTTATAATGTTTCTTGTTTGGCCTACAAATTGTTATTTATTTAAACTTGTTGTTTATTATTGCTTGATTATACTCTGGAAAATGATTGTTGTTGATTTGTGTCATATATTTTTATTGTAGCACTTGATGAAGGTAAAATAATATATTGAAACGTTTGCAAGAGGAGATGTAGAAACAAATTTTTTATCTTCCTTTATATCCATCATCCGATGAACTTTCTTCAATTAAATTTATCCTTGGATACGATCAAAATATTTTAAAGCAAACATTAAGACAAACAATTGAAAAGCAAGTCCCGTCTTGTCAGACTTCTCTGCTTCCAATGGCTGACAGATTTCTGTTGCTCAATTGTTTTTCAGGTAAAACAGTCGGCTTCGCAACCGTGGCAGGCTCCAGTCCGGGCACCAGCTGTCCTGTGCAACTCCTCTGCGGATGATCTAGCTTGCCACAATTTAAACATTCAACAAATTCACAATTTGACAAAACTGGCATGGTCACCCCGAAAACGGTCACGAGGAGCCTGATCGGCCACAGCCCCATCAAAACCAAAACGCCAAGTTTTATAGCTACGACCATGCTCACCGGAAATTTAATAAAGTCATATAGTATGTTCTGGGAATAGACTCAGGGACTATTTCAAACCACTACCATATTTGTACCTAAATTTCAATATTCATGAAAGTTCCATCTGTAACGACTCAGGGTTTCGGAACATGGACGTGCAGGAACTTGAATAACTTCATACAAATTATACCATGACCAATTGATAAAAGTTCACTCAGATTTGAACTGTCTGCACAGCGCTATATTATTCATGCTAACACGGTACATCCAATACATTCTCTCACTATCAGTGCTACACATCGCCTCATTCGTAGATCTTGGGCAGGATGCTCGCCCATTCTGGCTTATTATTTCGAGACAGACTGGTACAGACTTCGTCCATAATTACAGCTCTCCCGCCACTGTCAACAATATTTTTCCCAAATAGCATCATCGTACGGTAACTGATCGAATGCATCGATCTCTCACTTTAATCACATTACCCTTAATGTCAACGCAGATACCTGAAACCTGAATACTCAAAAGTCCACATGCAATTAATAAATTAACAAAATCATCAAAACAAATCCCGTAGCAGCCTCGGATACAAGCCGCTGTCCTTCTAGCAAAAACTAGAGATTGCAGGCAGAAACAAACCACTGACCATACATCACCGTATTTGGACCAATGATCACTCATGCATCGTTAGTATGGCGGCCAAAATGTAACAAAACACAGCACAAGCGTCTTTGTGGAAGCGCAACGATAGTTTTTCTTTGTATCACATACCACAGGCGCTATGAATACCTGTCCAAGTGCAGTAATGGAATTGATTCTGGGGCCAACGTCTTTGCACTCTGCAAGACAAAACACTTCAAGGTTGGAGATCTCGTAGGCCACTCATAATTTCTAAAACAAAAAGCTACACAAGAGAGTTTTTGGTAATCGCCTTCGGTGGACAGTAGTAAGGCTACTCTTCCAAATAGACTCTCTGTCCTGGTTTACGGATATTTCTAAACTAAGGTCAGCAGAAACTGGATCGATTTTATTTGGTCCGTGCTGCCAAATAAAGGAATCCATACACAACGGTTTCATTATATCTCAAGCAATAAATCTGTGTGCTCAATAAACTTAAACAAGCTCTCAAAGGAGAAGCAATCTACTTAACGTCAGATAACCAGGCTGCTTTCACTTGTGAATCAAAGCTAAAATGGGTACCGTAGTAAGTGAGTCTTAGGCACTTCCTGTGGATACTTGAAAAGCCATAATTCATAGCCTGGAGATATTCATTTCACCCTCGACGATAAACGTTAAACTGCTATTAGCTCTCAACAAAAGGGACTTTGAATTATAACAAATATCTTTACTAGTCATTGTTCTACAAAATACCAAATTTCAGTTCATCAAAACTTTGGAGTGGCTTCCACACATTCAGTCAAAACACGCTACAGCAATCTTACTGGTCGCGGTGACAAAAGTCACCAGCGCTTAAAGCCCTCAACCTAATAATGATAATAACAATATCATCTATCTACAATTTGTAGCTCAGTAAACTTTATCTGCAGTTAATAAAATATTAATCTTTAGCATAGTTTTCTAACATTTTTCCACCTTTAACTATCTTCCCTGAAGATCTCCAGTGAAATTTTCATGTTATAGTTTCTATTTCGGTACACCATGGTTCTGCACCCGCATCGGTCATATCTGGATAAAAAGTAAGTAACGATATATCAGGTGCCTCAAGGTTGCAGTGTACCTACTCAACATGTCTGTTAGTTTGCGAAACTTGTACAATGAAAACATTTTCCAATCTTTCTTGACATACCGAAACGCTTTAAGGAATTTGTATTAGTTCGTTTGTTATTTCACAAATAACTAACTAAATCGCAAACTGGTTGATATTCCCGATCTGTGACTACTTGACCTACATTCAGTTTAATAATATTGTCACGTCGCAGACGATATAAAGGAGTAGAATCAAGCTACCAAAAATGAAATACTTATTACGTCATACAAGCTCAATGACAAAACATCAATCAAAATATAACAACTGCCATGAACACCTACTGTAATGAATAATATCTTAAATAACATATATGGAGATCGGTAATCCGGATCATCGGCCATCACAATATCATAAACAACAAACTCAACTTCGTCTCTCGTTTCTCAGCAAGCAACTGACCGAATTGCTTTTATTACAACAGAAACCCAATTGCCACCAACATAGCTCACAACAATATCTTGAGCTTTGTAATAAAATCTCTTACCAGTATTGGAAGACCGCTTAACATAAATTCAGTACTCATTACTCACGGTTCTACTTAACGAGCTCTTGTAATTGCGTCACCACTCTCTGGGTGGGACACAGACGGAATCCTTGTTACTGGTCAATGCCCCATGATGAAAACCTGCAAAAATTGCTAGACGGCCTTTCCATCTTAATCTGCTTGGCCCTACACTTCACTTTATAATTCACCAACAGAACACAAACCCACATACAATATTGTGGATCGCAGGCGAATCCCACTTCTGATGTCGCGTGGTAGTATCACTGGCAAACTCTATGTCGAGCAACACTATTTCAGAACCACAGCGATAATATAAACGTGATGATCTCAGCGAGGCGGACATGCACTCACCCTGAGCACCGCTACACACTGATTCCATCCAAGCATTGTAACCAACAATGCTTGACGTTTCGATTACGACAATACAATTAAAAGATTATAAGTAATTCATGTAATACTTGATTCATTAAATGCTCGTTACGACATGCTTTGATATTACAATCTCCGACATATATATATATATATATATATATATATATATATATATATATATATATATATATATATATATTTATATATATACCGGGTGTCTTAGGCCGACCGACACATGGGCGATTAACATGTAAAATTAGTTAATTGTGAATGGTATCTCCCCAGTGCAAGATATTAAGATGAAATTTTGCATGCTTATCCGGGGATACTATTTCTATGGATTTCAATTCAAATCAGTCAATTTACAAGTGTAATATTAGAATAAATTAAGAAAAATTGTAGAAGTACCATGAATGTTATTCATATCTTGAAAATAATAGTATCTAAGCAACAGCTCTGTTAGAGTAGGGGTAACGTCCACGCTTCACAATTTAGAGAGTCGGGTTCGAAACCAACCGACAGCAATATTTATTTTTTAATTTTTTCTTTTCAAAATAATTTTTATTATTAATATGTTTTTAATCTTTTATTAATATTTAATTTAATAAAGTGGATACATTGTACGTAACAAGATTTATTTTGAATATTTATTATAATTTTTAAATTTTAATGTTGTAATTAGTAGGTACGATTTAATATTTTTTAAATAAATAAATAAATCTTGTTTACGTACAATGTATCCACTTTATTAAATTAAATATTAATAAAAGATAAAAAACATACTAATAATAAAAATTATTTTGAAAAGAAAAAATTTAAAAATAAATATTGCTGTCGGTTGGTTTCGAACCTGACTCTTTAAATTGTGAAGCGCGGACGTTACCCCTACTCTATCAGAGCTGTTGCTTAGATACTATTATTTTCAAGATATGAATAACATTCATGGTACTTCTACAATTTTTCTTAATTTATTCTAATATTACACTTGTAAATTGGCTGATTTGAATTGAAATGCATAGAAATAGTATCCCCGGATAAGCATGCAAAATTTCATCTAAATATCTTGCACTGGGGAGATACTATTCACAATTAACTAATTTTACATGTTAATCGCCCATGTGTCGGTCGGCCTAAGACACCCGGTATATATATATATATATATATATATATATATATATATATATATATATATATATATATATATATATTCATTTTCTAATTTTTCCAATGTTAACTACACATGCACATGCCCAGTTGTTAATTTCTTTTACTCTACCGTTTTGAAGTTGAAAATTGATCAATTTTATTTCCTAAAGTAAAATTAAAAGTGTGAACATATAGCATTCCATAAGTATACTACCACATATTTAACTTTTATAAAGAAAATAAAAAGTGAAATAAAAAGGAAGCTGCACAAATCCACCTCTAATAATCATTGAATACGTACAGAAATAACTATATATATATATATATATATATATATATATATATATATATATATATATATATATATATATATATATATATTGTGCTTACATGTAAGTTGTTTCATTTTTTCAATAGATTCTCCAGGTCATTAAGGTTTGTTCCAACACAGTTGCAAAGCAGTTTGTAATGTCCGATAGATGCGAATTATTAAAGTAACATTCCAGCAAACTTCAAATTGTACTTTTAACTACTAATAAAATGTTCAAATTATCGCAATTAAATTTGTGACTAGTAAATATAATATATAATCAGTGTACTGAAGCATACTCAGCGAGAACATGCGCAATTAACATAATTAATGTGTGAGTTTCTAAATTTCTAAATTTGTTGGTCTTCAATAGTGTTGCTGTTTATACACAATTTAATTAAATATCATTTCTATGCGAATTATAAGTGGAGAAAGGGGTGCCTGAGTGTCTGGTCGCGAATCTGGAGAACCGGGTTCGATCCCGACCGACGTCAAATATTTCCAATTTTAAATGGCACAAAATTGACCCCTGTGGTGCACTCTGCACGCCAGCAATGAGTGTCCGTCAGGTGACGCCTGGTAAACGCCCGCACGGTCCAAATATGTCATCATTACCGAAATCTGCGTACAAAGCAGATTGGCACACCCAGCAATGGGTACTATGCCATGATGATATATTTTTTTTTAGAAAGTGATTTTTTAGTTGTCACAATGGAGTGAGGATGACTGATAATTTGGAAAAGTTTACTCTAAAATCATAGAATCACAAGTTATAGTACATGGTCCTTTCCAACCATGTTCTAATAAATATTGGGCTAACAAATACCCATAGCCTAACGTCAACGCATGCACATAATATTGTTATGAACCGCGACAGAACTATAGTTTTTTTTAAGAATGCAGTACAGGGAAGATAGGGCTTATTTGACCTTGTTCTCTGATTGGCTTAAATCGAGGAGAACTTTACACCGACAATATTTATTTGTCCATCTCAACCTTTTCTCTACTCATTTCTCTCTTTTCGCATACATTTTTTGCAGTCAGCGTACAATTTGTTGATATGTAATTAAATGAATATAATACTACGAATAATTTCTAAATATATAATATAATGTAATATAATATATTATAATATAATATACTATAATATAATATACTATAATATAATATACTATAATATAATGTAATAGAACGTTAAATTATAATACGGCTAATATTATTGTTCGTACGCCAATGCATGTAGAGCTGTCAGTTGTCAAAGGCCGCCGTGTCAATTCTCAATTGTCAACTGATCTATTTGTATCATTTTAATTGTTTGCGTTTTTATTTATTTGTGTTTGCATTTTATTTCTATTGTTGTCATTTGGTGTATTTTTCAATACAAACAATAGTAGTATTCGTTCTTTCTGGTTTTGTTGTTTTATCTTATTTAAGAAAGTGTACACTGTCGCGTAATATTTATTTTTATACTACCATGGCTGTTAACGAGGTGCCCAGTACTTCCAAAGGTACAAAGAAAAATCCGAAGGGAATACTTTTAAAAAGTGGACAAAAGGTAATGGCCTACAAGAGTTATTTGCCCCATAATAAAAGTAAGGGTGCAACAAAAACTAAAGCTGTGGCACTCACTGCAGCAGCTGATGGAATCTCTGAAAGATCTATGTACAAAATTGTTGCGGAAATGGATAAAACAGGACAAGTTTCATCACCAAAGAAAAGAATGCGCGAAGATTTGTATTGAAAATTATTGAAAGATTATTTTGGAGATTGTGTCACAAGTATGATTTTCATGTAACAAATTGTTAAAAACTGTTGACAAACAAGTTACTGTGTTATTTTAAGATTAAATTTTTTACATTCTCTGCTGTTATCACAATAATTGTAAATTATTTAAATTAACTGATTACAAACTGTCGTTAATTTCTTTAAATTTTAAATAAATTCATTTTAATTGTATAAGATAATTCTTTTATTATTATCATCTTTGTAAAACTATTACTTTTTCAAGTGCAGTTTTATGCAATAAATTTAAATATGTTTTAAATTTAAATGTTTCCATTATGCTTTTTAAATAAATAAATAAATAAAATAAATATATCATCACGGCTTATTACCCATTGCTGGGTGTGCCAATCTGCTTTGTACACAGATATCGGTAATGATGAAATATTTGCACCGTGCGGGCGCTTACCAGGCGACACCACACGGGCACTCATTGTTGGCGTGGAGAGTGTACTACAGGGGTCAATTTTGTGCCATTTAAAATTGGAAATATTTGGCGTCGATCGGGATCGAACCTGGTTCCCCGGATTCGCGACCTGACACTCAGGCACGCGGCCACGAGACCCCATGAGAATTCTTTAACGTAACACATTCAAAGAGTTCGAATACACAAACATCAATAATACGATACTATCAGTAATCGTCAAAATACATTAAAGACTAAATAAATAAAATAAAAACGTAAGGATAGAGGTATTAGGATTTATTAGTGTATGGAATGAAATGGAAATAAGTTAGTTACAAACACAAATTATAATTATACAAGCAGGTGCACCGAGCAAGAACAATTTATATACTTACATATTAAAATAATGTTTAAAAATTAATAAATTTTGATAAAAGGAGAACATACCAAAATTAAATTCCATAATATCCAGATATAAACAAAACAATACTATACCATCACCTGAAGACGGTAGTTGGGGTCTGCAGCTGAGGCGGCGTGAGCCGCTAGGAATGGGTCGTAGTATACACCACATAGGTAAGTAATTGTAAATTATTTAAATTAACTGATTACAAACTTTCGTTAATTTCTTGAAATTTTAAATAATTATAACTTATTCAAATTCTAATTTTAAATCACTAATTTCGAAAGTAAACTTGACATTTTTCTTCATTTTGCTGTAATATTTTAAAAGTACCATTACTAAATTACCAATTTTATATTCAAATGACTGTTAATATTTCAAGTAACTATATTTGAATTTAGCGCCAACTAGATTGACCATGTGTCATAGTGTAAATCAGATTTGTAGTTACTGCATTCTTAAAAAAAAAAAATAATTATAGTCCGAAATCGCTTGTTGAAACAAACCTATTGTCCCATGTATTACTATCGCACTATTATAATTATAGCGTATTATGATCCGAATTTTTACATAATAACATAACATGAGTCACATAAGTTTCTGGAAATGTATGCACGATATTGGGATTTAATTAACATAGTTTACTTAAGCTTTAACATTCATATTTAATATAAAACTAGGGTCCGTTTTCTTCTATACACCGAAGTTTAGTTCTGCTTTGTCTCATGAGTCCTTAGAAAGTTTAAGGGTTTACTTCCTGTACTTTTTAACAAAAAATTCGCTTTATTTGTTCTTGTAAGTTATTGAAAATTGTATACACTACTCATACGTCTACTTTACGTGTGAAATAAGAAAATTACCATATATGTAAAATAATTTTTCTTTATAGAACGACATGAATTATTGTGGGCATCTCTTCATAATGAAAAGGCACCGCAAAACACTTTAAAATTATTATTATTATAATACGGTAATAGAAATAATTTATATCGATCTGACATGCAATATTTAGTGAAAATTTGTACGGTACTTACACAAACCAATGGAATTTATATTGACACTGACCTGTAACAGAGAAAATAAATTGTAAAACAAATTACATAAATTCAATTATGTTATTTTAAAATTATATATTTATTTAAAAAATCATATATAATTAACCCCACCAAACTAAAACTTTCAAGTTCCATGTCATTTATGTTTTTAATGTCATATTTTAATTGAATGTTTCCACTTAAGCTAAATAAAATACCAGAAAGTTAAATATACGCTAAATTAAATTTTACATTTTCACTCATAGGAACAAAAACATTAAAGCAATTGACTATTCCAA
This sequence comes from Harpalus rubripes, assembly GCA_963082715.1. Lineage (NCBI taxonomy): Eukaryota > Metazoa > Arthropoda > Insecta > Coleoptera > Carabidae > Harpalus > Harpalus rubripes. Next base: position 69,000,278 of record OY720449.1, on the reverse strand, counting down.
AAGTAAAATCAACAAGGTCCTTAGAGTCCGCAGGTCGCCAGTTAAGGGTTAAACATGTAGTAAAGTAACGGTTGGAATATTTCCAGAGGGCAAAAATAATATATGTAGCAACATATTTTTACCAAAGTTACTCATTTTATAATGAAATATATATATTTATATACAGGCTGCTTGGTTTACATTGTTCAGCTTATGTATATCTTCTGAAATATTACAAAAAAAATTTAAATATAAGAATTGTCTAATACAAATTGATCTATAATTTAGCGTACACATTTTTTTCCATGGCCTACTCATTTTGCGTAAAAATATTTTACTTTGATTTTTTAAATGAAACATCCTGTATATTTTAGGGTAATAAGGAACAAATTCTCTTTGTAATGATGTATAACAAGTAAGGGTTTGCCTTTGACTTATGTCTTGTGTAGCTTTAAAACTTATTTGGGCAACTGTTATATTCAGGGTGTAATAGCTAAACGAGCCACCTCAAATAATTTATATAGATACAAAAAAAAATACTATAAAACAATTTTCTAGAAGACCAAGAGGGATATCCGATTAGAGAAGAAAATATTTTTTTAAACCAGTGGTTTTCAATTTACAATACAATGTTATATTTTTTTAGATGAGATGATATATATTTTTAGGGTCATTTGATAGAGTATTTTTTCTGAATTCAACCGTACAATCATTCTATATCATTATAAAACAAATATGTTGTGAAATATTTATTTGAAATTTAAATAAATTTATATTTTATAGTCACTTTTCAGTTGGCTATATATGAAAAACGAGTTGTAGGATTTTTTTAATATAAATAAGTAACATGCCTTAAAAGAATGGCCATGTATTTTACTTAAGTTGTAAACAAAAATTAATCCAATGTAAGAGTAACTTCTGATAAATTAATAAAAAAACGAAATCTTTTGGAAAAGGAAAAACTAAAAACATAAGCAAATATCTACAATGGCTCCTCATATTTTGAAAATTATTGTTAGCCCGATTTCTTATATTTTATGAAAGTATGTTATTTATGTTAAAATATGAAATAGGTATTCATGATCAAGTCAATTTTAAAACAAATATACTTTACAAGGTTAACAACTTAAGTTTATCTATTTTTTTGATTTTTCTAGATCATATTTAATTCTCAAAATTTTATTATCATACGGGTTAAAGTACATAATAGATATTAAGGGTACAAGTTTGATATAGCGTTCATAATGAAACGCGTGTGATGTTAAATCACGAGGCGGTGAGCCGAGTGTTTTAATCACGCAAGTTTCATTATTAGGCTATATCAAACGTGTATTCTTCAATATTTTATCTACGACAGTTTAAATTGATCTTAAAATACATTTTTTATTTAAATTTTGACATAATGAGAAACATTGAAATGTTTATTCGTAGCCTACGTTATGAATACCTTTCAAAACAACGCAAACCAAACAAATAATTCATAATGACAGTCAGTGCCATTATGAAACTCATAATGACATTCAAGTTAGTGTACCAATTACGTATTAGCGCACTGTCGTAGATATGTTATATCATTTTTATAATACCTACTACCTACGTATAATTATTTTATAGTACTTGCTTTTGTATTCATAAAAACGGAACAAAACTCATAAATAATTAAGGAATATATCCATTTATTCTATTTTGAAAATATATACCTATGTAAATTATTATTATATAAATATTATACCATATCGCCCACACTGGAAAAGTCGATGCGCAGCTGAACAGGTCTATGAGAAATGAGAATGATTTTTTGACACAATAAAATCCACACCAACTTATTGGCTGCCGACTTTAAGCCATATCCCTCCACCAGTATTTCGAGTAAATGCTCTGCTCAAGGAATGCAAGAAAATAAAAGATAATTCTCAGGTATATATCCATTCAATATTAATGATATTCAAGCTAAGAGACTTCGCTCCAGACATCCGCCTCTTAGATTAGCCATGATATGATAACGGCTTTGATATTAAAAACAAATGAAAGTAGAAGTGGATTGAAAAATCACCAGTTGATTACTAAGGGTTTCAGTGCATTATCCAAAGACCTTTAGGTTTTGAACTTCCCCGTAAAGTTTGGGTCACTGCGAATCGTATTAGATCAAATCACGGTAGATGTGCAGATGCTCATTCTCAAATGGGGTAAGGCTATATCATCTCAAAGTGTCGCGGAGCAAAAAATCAAACTATCCGTCACATCGTCTATTATTATATCTATAATTATTTTTCATAAGTGATGATGTTTGTGAGATAGTCGTGGGATACTACACCATTAACGCACTATGTGCTTACCCTAACTTGCCCAGAGGTGCGTTAATAATATCACATTTATATCTTAAATAACTATTATAAAACAAAAGTATATTGAACAAAATTTATTATTTCGATGCGTCAAACTTACTTAAAAAATACTTAGACCTACCAAGTCCAAGTTCAAGTACTTTTGTTAATATTAGATAAGCTCAGGTATAAATCACTGGTTTTTATTATCCACATGGTACCTTTTCAAAATGTTCGCGAAAAGAATTACATTTTTAACAATTATACTGACAATATTTTTCGTAAATGTAAGTAATATAAATATAACTAAGTAATACTTATGAATATTTCTTACAAGTTAGTAAGTACATAGAAAAACATTTACTGAAATATTTTGTTTAATAATTATATTACAATCAAAAGTTTCCTTTTATGTATGTTAAAAGATTATAAACGCAAAATGTGAATTGATATAAAACTTATTCTATATACCGAGCGTCCCAAGCAACAGGCTCACCCCCTTAATTAATTTTAGCACAAATGAATAGTATTTATAATATATTGAGAAACTAGATGTTAGTAAAATTGAACTACTTCCTGTTTAGGAGACAGTAACAATACTTTTCGTATTTTAAATATAATACCTGCATATTTTGAAAATACCTATTCAACATAAAAGTCTAAATTCAATAATGTATAATTATTTCATAAGCTTTTTTTAAAAATATGTATTAATAAAATTTAAATTTTTATACAAACGTCAATGTTAACAATAAAGATAATACATAAAAAAATTATAATTTTGAAATAAACCAAATGTCATAAATACTTGACCAATTATTATTATTAATTTGTTAGTCTAGTTTCTGATTAAGTTGAAAAGACATAAATGCAATTTGCACATAACTCATCTACCGGCGTTGTTTAGAAGTAATGGTTGCTTAGGTTACGTTAATACAAACAAAGAATTGTTTCACAGTATCCGAATGATTGAAAAGACAAGGGGAGGGAAAGTGTTTCTACCGAGATTTTCTATATGTCACTTATGTGTGACGTCAATGGGCCCGTCCAAGTCTTCGGCTTTTTAGAAATTACATGTCGCATATGATTTTTGAATATAAATAAATGAAAACGAAATAAAAATTGCTATATAATTTGTATTTTTATACCGATGATAATTTAATTAAAGTTTTTAGCGTAAAATGATCGCCATGTTGTGACGTCAGCGTCACTACAGCCGCCCAGTTACCCTGTCGAAATGTCAGTATAGAGTGGACCATGCATATTTTGTTTGTAAATTCGCGATTGGCTTTACACATATTCTAATATACACATGTTTAATATATCGGAGTTATTTTTACTAAGACAATATAAAATTTACTTATTAAATTTACTTATATTATAATTTATGTTTTAATTATTGTTGTCTCAATACTTACCATTGTTGTAATCATATAGTAAGTACGAATGTAAATGTTGGTTTACTTTATATTATGAACTATGTTTTGATTATTGTAATCAATACTGTCATTGTTATATTTAATTAGAAATAGAAAATAGTTTAAATACTATTTTAATTATAATAATGACACTTGACGAGTATGATAACCTCCAACATTATATAAGAAAGTCTTAAAGTCACATCAATTAAAGTGAATAATTAACCTGATTGTGAAAACGAGCAAAAATTATTAATTTTACTTACTTGATTTTTATTTATGTATAATATGTATTATGGTAGGTGAACATAAATTAACATTTAACACTACTCCTATATCTATTCATGTAAGTAAATCAATCAAATACATATTTTGAAATGATATAATAACTACCTGGCTTCCTTTATTACCATTAACTCTAAAGATCTTTGATCAGTTTGTAGTGGATACGTATTTTTATTCTTGCAACAATTATTGAGTATTACTATTTTAATGGTAACGTATGTCGGTTCTCTCTACTTATGACGGAGTGGCGCTAACGTCACAACTTATTTAAGGCGTTATTAAGCATAATTTCAAGAAAACAAAGCATACGGAATTTCTGTTTTCAAATTCTTCGTAACATAAAAAATTCTAAAAAAGGTGGACGGGCCGATTATGTATCTATTTCATACGCTTTGTAAACTAAATTTATAATATACATAAATGCTATTGATTTAAAAATAATTTTTATGGGGAAGCAATAAATACAAACTCTTCACCTGAAACTCAAATATAGATGGTTTAATTTTAAAACAAAAGGTTGTATAGGCACAAATGAAGAGCATGCAGTTACGCATTTAATATTAACAGTATATCATCATGTCTGAAAAGTCTTTCCACATTTCCGCAAATTGCAAAAAAGTAGATGTTTACGCATTGATGTCAGTGTGCAAAGTCTGTTATTATATCATCATTAGCGTTACCATACCAACGTGTATTTAGCATTCTAGCGCATGGAAAATTCAAGTTTTATCTGTCATATTAGATATTTATCACAACACTAGTATAGATAAAAGTCCAATACGAACAATGTAGTTCTAAAAATCAAATAATCCAAATTTTATAATTATTTTTCTTTGGACAATATTGTGAAATATTATGATTAAAATAATTAATTATTTAATGTTTTATTTTCCAATTTATAGGCAGCATGTGCAGACGCAGAACCCTCCTCACAACTAATTTCTAAAATAGAATCAGGAAAATTAATACCAACTCCTATTGACATTTTAAAATGGCAAATAGATTTGTGCGTTCGAGTGCTCGAAAAATTGATCAATACTCAACTAACAATATTAAACGGCATTCGCAATCTTGTTGCTTCAATCGTACAAACTTCAATTGACGCAACCCTTACAATTATTGATTCCATTATCTTCGGCGCTATTAAATCAATTAGAAAAGTAACTCAGAAAATCATTGACAGGTATAAACATCACTGAATGCACCGTGCAGAACATTGACAAGTTCAAAAGCCTTCGAAGAGGGCTCATCGTAGATGAAGTCCAATGCGTTACTTCCCAAGCTGATGAATTCTACGAAATAATCGACGGGGCCATTCATAATTTCACCTCTGACTTGTTGATAATATTGCAAATTCCAACAAGATTCCAAAAGTGCTTCATCACTCTTCTACCTAATAAGTGCTTTGCAAAACTCGGTAAAGATGTAACTAAGTTGGAAACGGATATTCCAAAGCAAATTCTAGGCGCAATGATCGAGATCCTTCGTTATTTCAGCGGCTTCAGATCACGCGTACTCACATGTCAGTCAGACCAGTTACGCAAAGCTTACGATGGAACACGTGCTATAAAAAATGAGTTGATAGCCTGCATCCATCATACTGGAGGAGATAAAGTAACTTCTGATCCTGAAATAATGGAAGAATTAGAAAACTTAATTTCAGTAACTGAGGATCCTTCAAATTCTCGAGAATTACAGAACGGGAAATAAATCTTTTCATTCATGCTAAAGATCTAAATATAATTCAAAAATAAGTGTTCTTGTACTCTAGCTTATTTAAATATAGTGTTATTGTTAATTAACTAGTTAAATATATTTTTAATAGATAAAATGTTAATTATCATTAATAATTATTAATATATTAACCCTCTACAGTACGCATTAACTTGTGATACACAAATGCACGCACGTCTGAGAGACCATTTGTCCAAAAAAAGAAGGTACAGGACCTTATCGACAAAGTATGTCTCAGTAGATGTGCCGGTTTCGCATTTTTTAAAAAGTATTTAAATGAAAGTTAATGCAATATTTTTCATATTAATATAAAAAATAATAATGATCTATTGTTATTTTCGTAAATAATTAAGTAAAAAATTGGCGCCAGAAACAGTCTGGACAAACAACCTCCCACTCCTGTGACGTCGAAGCATACACAGTACGTCATTCATACCCAATAGGAACAGTTTACGTTATTTATATAAACAAAAGTAGGCGATAGTTTGTCACTTGCTAAACTGTATGTGCTTTGACGTCACATCCTGTTTCAGATCATTACACAAATTTCCATAATAATTTGCCGCATCTCAACTCATCTTAAAATGAGATGAGTTTGACATGAACTGAGTTGAGATCAAGTGAGATTTTTATGAAGTAAAAAGAATGACGAAAGACAAATTTTCTTGGTAACTTGAACGACTGATGTTGCTGAATGTCTTCTGTGTGTGCACAACGTGTGTACAATTTGAATTTGACAGTAGCCACGATATTTTCAGGTGTTATTCTGAATCGCCCAAAACTATGAGTGAGCATTATTTGGGCTTCTGTTATTCTGTAGATTACATAATACCATGTAGTACGACCATTGATCTAATAAATACATACGAAGTATACATTAGTTCTATGAGTACGACACATTCTAAAATGTTGTTTAAATTGTACAGTAGTAACTTTTACATAATTTTCAATTCTATGAAGTTTATTTATTCTTTAAATAATAACAATATTTATTAAAGAAATAAACAAATAATCTTTACAATAACCAAACTAATTGTATGTGATAGCCCGTGACAGCAAAACATTCATCTCCACCATTCATCTAAGATTAAAAACTCAAGAAGAACAACCTCCATTGGCGACTAAGATTCGGGAAGGGGGGGGGGGTAAATCTTCTCACAAAAGAACGGTCAAAATTAGTGATGCAACTGAGATGAGCTGAGACGAACTGAGATCTCGTGTAAAAAGTGGTAAAAAGAATGCGACTATTTTAAAATTTGAGGCTCTTTAAAGAACAATACCTTTTAAAATTTAGTACTTAGAAGTCATATAAAAATTCTTGCATCAGCCCTATTGTTAAAGGTTTATAAATTACCTGTTAATTTGGTTTGAAGTATTATAAATAATTAATAAAGTTTGAAGTATTATAAATAATTAATAAATTCTTATTAATTACCTTCCGTCACCTTTAGGTAAGGAAGGTATTTTCTTTGGTCAAAAAATTCGATGATGAGTTTTTAATCTATAAGCACGTTTTAGGGTCCCTAGAATACGAATTTACTATTTTTACGATGATGTCTGTATGTGTGTTTGTGTGTGTGTGTGTGTGTGTGTGTGTGTGTGTGTGTGTGTGTGTGTGTGTGTGTGTGTGTGTGTGTGTGTGTGTGTGTGTGTGTGTGTGTGTGTGTGTGTGTGTGTGTGTGTGTGTGTGTGTGTGTGTGTGTGTGTGTGTGTGTGTGTGTGTGTGTGTGTGTGTGTGTGTGTGTGTGTGTGTGTGTGTGTGTGTGTGTGTGTGTGTGTGTGTGTGTGTGTGTGTGTGTGTGTGTGTGTGTGTGTGTGTGTGTGTGTGTGTGTGTGTGTGTGTGTGTGTGTGTGTGTGTGTGTGTGTGTGTGTGTGTGTGTGTGTGTGTGTGTGTGTGTGTGTGTGTGTGTGTGTGTGTGTGTGTGTGTGTGTGTGTGTGTGTGTGTGTGTGTGTGTGTGTGTGTGTGTGTGTGTGTGTGTGTGTGTGTGTGTGTGTGTGTGTGTGTGTGTGTGTGTGTGTGTGTGTGTGTGTGTGTGTGTGTGTGTGTGTGTGTGTGTGTGTGTGTGTGTGTGTGTGTGTGTGTGTGTGTGTGTGTGTGTGTGTGTGTGTGTGTGTGTGTGTGTGTGTGTGTGTGTGTGTGTGTGTGTGTGTGTGTGTGTGTGTGTGTGTGTGTGTGTGTGTGTGTGTGTGTGTGTGTGTGTGTGTGTGTGTGTGTGTGTGTGTGTGTGTGTGTGTGTGTGTGTGTGTGTGTGTGTGTGTGTGTGTGTGTGTGTGTGTGTGTGTGTGTGTGTGTGTGTGTGTGTGTGTGTGTGTGTGTGTGTGTGTGTGTGTGTGTGTGTGTGTGTGTGTGTGTGTGTGTGTGTGTGTGTGTGTGTGTGTGTGTGTGTGTGTGTGTGTGTGTGTGTGTGTGTGTGTGTGTGTGTGTGTGTGTGTGTGTGTGTGTGTGTGTGTGTGTGTGTGTGTGTGTGTGTGTGTGTGTGTGTGTGTGTGTGTGTGTGTGTGTGTGTGTGTGTGTGTGTGTGTGTGTGTGTGTGTGTGTGTGTGTGTGTGTGTGTGTGTGTGTGTGTGTGTGTGTGTGTGTGTGTGTGTGTGTGTGTGTGTGTGTGTGTGTGTGTGTGTGTGTGTGTGTGTGTGTGTGTGTGTGTGTGTGTGTGTGTGTGTGTGTGTGTGTGTGTGTGTGTGTGTGTGTGTGTGTGTGTGTGTGTGTGTGTGTGTGTGTGTGTGTGTGTGTGTGTGTGTGTGTGTGTGTGTGTGTGTGTGTGTGTGTGTGTGTGTGTGTGTGTGTGTGTGTGTGTGTGTGTGTGTGTGTGTGTGTGTGTGTGTGTGTGTGTGTGTGTGTGTGTGTGTGTGTGTGTGTGTGTGTGTGTGTGTGTGTGTGTGTGTGTGTGTGTGTGTGTGTGTGTGTGTGTGTGTGTGTGTGTGTGTGTGTGTGTGTGTGTGTGTGTGTGTGTGTGTAACAAAATTTTCGTCTGCGATAACTCTAATACTACAGTTACAAAAATTATAATTTTTTCGTATACTTCTTCGTTACATCCATATGAAGCGCTGATTAGATTTTGGTTACAATTGGTCAACCGGAAGTACCATCATTTGAAGATTTTAACATGTTATTATAAATATTAAAGAATATTTTATTCTCTATACGATTTGACTGCATTTTATGCTTAATATTAAATGGATATAGAGTTAAAAAATTATAAAGAAATTAAATTTCATAAAGTAGCCATAGCTATGGAAACAGTTACTATATTAAGAAAATTCTGATTGAAAGATGTCAGTGTCAAGTAAAATTGACATAGTATGTTTGTCTTATAATTTTACTGTAAATATAGGATCTTTTGCTTTCTGTATGGAATTTGTATAAAATACATACAACTACTTTAAGGTAATGTACAAGAAATAATAATAATAAATCTTTTATTTCTGCAGATACATTACACTGTATATAGAAAACGTGACAAAATAATAATTTTCTGTATGAAATTTGCATAAAATACATGCAACTGCCGGAAGGTAATGTACAAGAAATATAATATTTAATTTAGCAAGGAACTTTTCTTTATGAAATTTGTACAAAATACACAGAACTGACGGAAGGTAATGTGCTGGCTACATCAGATTTTTTTTTAATGTAATTACAGAAATAACGGTTATTTTTAAATATCGTTGGTCCCTGACACCGAGTGGATAAGGGTTAACAATCATAATACATGAAATATTTATCTTCACACAATTATTTTTTTTTTGTTGATATAGGTATTTATATTTTATTTATAAATGCTTCAAATAGTTCTTTAATTATTTTATTTATTTTAAAATAAAAATTGTTGTTTTTAAAGTTTCAAGCAATAAACTAATTGACTTACTAATAATCATATCCATCGAATCGGTGAATTTTTTGCTAAACTACTGGCGAGAGTAAAATAATGTCAATGGGGTAGTTTATTCAAAATTCTATATTTGTTATTCTTGTGGAACACATAAAAGGCACGTATTGTTTATGCTTTTTTAAATTACTGTAATACCAAAAGAAAACCCCGATTTTTGACTTGTTTCCAAGAGAGTGATGTACAAATACAAATTGATGCGGTAATATATAATAATATTACACGAAAGTGGCAAGAAAGAGACAACATAACATTACCTCCAGTCACTTTCATGTACATAATCTTATATATATATATATATATATATATATATATATATATATATATATATATATATATATATATATATATATATATATATTATAAAAGTGAAAGAATAACCGTTAGGCAAATCTACACCGTACATCGACGCAAAATTTTGTAGGGATGTTCTTTAAATTTCAGGATGTGTCGTAGAAATTGTTAGAGTTACAAATATTGTATAGTTTTTTTTATGATTAATTTTAAAAGTTTACATATGAATAGCATTGGCATTAGTTTCAAGAGCGGCCTTACCGACAGAGTCAAAATGTAAATACCAAACTTTTCTGCTGATAATTAAATATTTTCATTAAAAATATTTTTAACAAATTTTAAGTATAAAAATTATTTTCAGTTAATTTTGTGTTTCCTTTAAATTTCAGCCAAATTCCTAACCAAATAAAAGTTTTGAAGTTTTGGATAAATTGCGAAAAAATAAAAAGGGGCGCCATTTTAGATACATTTATATAAAACTTTGTTCAGGCGGTTTTAAAATTTGGAATTAAGTTAATATCTATTTTAAACACGAATTCAAGTATTAATTCGAAAATAATATAAACCGTTGAGGAGGTGAGAGCAAAATAAAATGCATTGTTCGGAGCAAATTTTTCTCAACTTTTTTCAATATTTCGATCCTATTTTCCCCAATCCCTAAGGCATTTTTGACACTTTTAAAATATTAACATATCAAATAGACCCTCCAGAATTTGTTTTTTGTTTAATCTAAATCGGGATATTGACCGATTTTTAACCTCAAATTTTTAGCCAAAAATGTACAATTTTTAAACTCGTGTTTGAGAAGTTTTCATCTGGAAACTTAACCATTTTTATTTAAGAAATATACAAATTAACCATTTAAAGTTCATTTTTGCAAAAATAAACTCTATCTTTAACCGAAATCGTAATATTGAACCATTTTTGACCTCTCATTTTTGCTAAGACATGCAAACTCGCATTTTTGGGGGCTTATAACTCCTGAATTGTTTGAAATTTTTATAAATTGACAATAAAATTATGTTGTACGGAGTTAAAATACTAACTTGCAGTTGCTAAGCGCGCGTGGCAGCTAGTTTTATGTAAATAAAAAAAAAGTTTATTGTGAGATTTATTGAAAAACTTCTTTAAAATTATTTCACATTTGTCATTAGTAATATTTTAACATCTCAACGGTTGGATATAGTGTAATAACTTCGGGGTAGTTTTGAACAAAGATTTGACAATCAGGCGGAAATTTACAATCTGACTACGACATACTATTTTGTGACGTGCTTACAAAACCGAGATTATTCGGATTTCGTCGCCGGGAGACTAGATAGCCTTTTTTTAATTCCCAAAATTTTATTAACATAAAGTTCAAAGTACAATACGTTTACTCATTTTTATAAAATTGCGTTTAACGCGTTAACTACGATACGCAGGTATCGCCCGCGATAAGTAATCAAATGATAACATGCAAAAGCGAATTTTGCTTTTTCATTCTTCAAGTGCGGAGAGTGTATAATTTTTATTTGTGGGCCGATTATAAAGATTTTTGTAGCATTTAAAATGTCTTTTTCTACAGGATTATTCGATTATAATAATAGAGTATATATTACAATATGTAATGCACACAATTATTATTTCTTTATTATTTCTGTATGATACACATCGCCGGGAGTTTGTATAAACATGCATGAACTTGTTATAATAACATGTGTTTTATTTCTTTTCATTGTCAATTTAAACCTCGTGCAGATATGATTTATTTTTATAAGAATATCGCTTCACTGAAATGAAGAGGAAAAATAATGTAAATTTACTTTGTTTTTAGTTATTGTTATTACCAGAATGTTTAATATTTTATTTTTGTTGTATTTTTTTAAACAAAACAATTAAAATTCTTATGTATAACTTTATCTCCCATGTATTCAATTTCAATTAAATGTGTGTGGTATTAGTCCCCATAGGTATGTAGGTACGATTTAAGTGTTAGTAAGAACCTAGAAGATACAAACTTAAAAACAACCAAAAAGTTACTTATCTGTCACAAGATGGAACTAAAGTAAACCATCTAGTACATATCCCCGAAGATATGTATCACACTGCAGTAAAAACAAGTTACATATCGCCGGCGATATAAATCGTCAGTAACGCAATACTACCTTCTTTTTATTCCGCAGTTAACGTGTTAATTATTTTACAATAAATGCGTCATAGAATTAAGAATTTGTACTTTAAACAATAAAAATACAACAAGGTTAAAAATACTCATTTATCGATTATGCTAAAACATCTAATCGGAATTAAAAATGTATAAATATAACTTATTAATTTTACCGACACGTAATACGGTAATCCGATTTGAAAATCACCTGGCAAATCCAAGTTCAAGTAGGAATCTCCTGTGGATTTTAGATAAGCCCACATATAAATCAAGACTTTTTATTATCTACATTAAATCTTCTCAAGATGTTCGCGAAAAGAATTACATTTTTATCACTTATCCTTACTATAATTTTTGCTCACGTAAGTACCATACATAAATCTCATTCTTATTTTTATAATATCCAAAGTTCTTACATATATCTAAACTAAACTTAGTATATAGAAAAATATTTTGTTCTACTTTTGTATCTATTTGCCATATTTTAACAATTTTCGTCTGTAGTATCCTACTATCTGTATTCTGTATACTAAAAAGTTACATTTTAGAAAAAAATGTTTCAAACAAAACTTCTAGAGCGTAAAAGTCTGAATCTAAATCAATACGCAAATTAACTTTGCAATGTCGAAATTCATCTCAAAAACTACCAACAGGCAGTAATGTTTGAAACAAAAAGTCACAAATGTTTAAAGATTTAACTGTTACGTTTACAAGGAGAATTATGTATGACTGTTTTTGTCAAAATAGTGTTACAATGAACAATTTTGTACAATTGTTTTTAGGGATTTTTTAAATTGTAAAGTTGGTAACTTATTCGTAGCGTCAATGAAATATCTTTCATTTTAGTTGTCATTACCTGTTATTCCTCATAGAAAATTACTGGTATTTGATTTTTTGTAGTAAAATATTTACTTCAAACAGTAAAGAACTCTTCTAAATTAAAATTCAAAGTAGTTGTTTGTAGGTTTATAATATAATCAATATAAAGTTTAAGTCTAACCTAAATTGTGCGTTACTGTTATGAAAATTTCAAATATCAAAATAACTTAAATTTTAAATGTTAATTGAAACTGTCAGTGTTGCCAACCTTAATAATTTAATATCTCTTTCAATAATAATTTTGAAATAAAAGTGTCTTTCAATATACTATTTTATTACTATTCGTAATTGCTGATCAAGTAAACGATATTTGCATACCTAATTTTTGTCGGTCACTGGCGTATATCAACACAAACATACTTTTCAACATGGGAGATCAGTCTGCCACCTATTGAATTTAAAAGCAAAATGCTGTATGTTCATATAAAATTGAGGAACATATAATTATGAATTTTGGTATTAGGGATTATATGTATATGTATATGTATATATGTATGTATATATATATATATATATATATATATATATATATATATATATATATATATATATATATATATATATATATATATATATATATATATATATATATATATATATATATATATAAGGGAAAATATTCGTTTTCCGGGAATGGACTGTGTCATATTTTGAGTCAGAGCTCAACGTTTCGCCCGCTGTCATATGGGGCATCTTCAGGAGCAAGGGGGATAGTACTGTCTTAAACACGGTTACCCGACGTGTCAACCATGCTAGAGGCCGAGTTTAAGCAACATGGGGGGAGACTCAGTTTACAAGGTTACCCGACGTGTAAACCACGCTAGAGGCCAAATAAACCAAGTGACGAAAAGAAGGCCGAGAAGACAGTTATATACTAATCTAAAGATACGGTAGATGAGCAGAGCTAATGAGGACCAATGAGAATCGAGTTCGTAATGGTAGATTGGGCGTGTCGTGTTCCGAGAATCATCGCTTTCCACATGTGGCTCAAGAAATAGCCATCATCCCGATTTTCCCTGTATTTACGTCTGTAAAACTCAGGGACAGAAGCTAAAATGCGGGAATTTTCAAATAAGATGTTATGTCCTGTGTTGTATTGGTGTTCTGCGACCGCAGATGTTAATACCATACAATTACGCAGACAGCGTTTGTGTTCTGACAATCTCCTTCCTGTTTCACCTATGTATACTGTGCCGCAAGAACAACGTCTACTATAAACACCGGGTGACAAGGGTTCGCGTTTATCTTTAGTTTGGGGGAGTATTTCTGAGATCTTTTGTGGAGGTTTAAAAAAGACCTTAATATTGTTTTTATTGAGAATTCTATCTATTTTGTCCGAGAAACCTTTAATGTAAGGGATAGATGCAAATGTTTCGAACGAGGTATCCACGGGTTTTTTGGGTAAAGGGTTTAATTGTCTATGAATTACATTATTGATTAATTTTACGTCATAGTTGTCCTGGATTAAACTATGTCTGATGTGATCAAGCTCCTGCTGTAGGAAATCAGGTTCAGAGATTTTGATGGCACGGTGTACGAGAGCGTTGACTACTGAGAGTTTCTGCGAGGGATGGTGGTGAGAATTAAAATTGAGATACCTATCAGTGTGGGTGGGTTTTCTATAAACAGCGTGCCCTAACTGTCCGTTGGGTTTACGATTAACCAGAACATCAAGGAAGGGTAGAGTTCTGTTATTTTCTACCTCCATGGTGAATTGAATATCCGGGTGTATGCTGTTTAAGTGTTCGTGGAACAAAGTGAGTTTTTCCGGACCATGTGGCCAAATGACAAACGTGTCATCTACATAGCGAAACCATACCTTAGGTTTGAATGTAGATGATTCTAGTGCCTTTGTTTCAAAGTGTTCCATAAATATACTGGCAACCACGGGGGACAGGGGAGAGCCCATTGCTGCACCTGAGACCTGTTTGTAAAATTGTTTATTAAAAGTGAAATAGGTTGATGTCAAGCATTTTTCAATAAGAGTTACTAGATTAGACGAGTTTCCGTTATTTTCCAATAATTTAGCGATAATAGTGATTGACTGATCAATCGGGACTTTAGTGAACAGTGATGTGACGTCAAAACTAACAAGTATGTCGCCGGGTTCTTTAGTGATATTATTGATTTTTTGTACAAAATGTTCTGAGTTTAGAATAAATGACTCAGAATTTCCTGTAAGAGGTTTTAAAATATCCGACAAATATTTAGACAGTTTATAAGTAGGAGAGTTGATGTTGCTGACAATAGGTCTGAGGGGGTAATCCTGTTTGTGAATTTTTGGTAAACCGTAAAGACGTGGAGGTTTGGAGGATTTAGGTACAATACGTTTTTGAATGTCTTCAGGAATGTCTGAATTTTTAATAAAGGCGGCGATTTCACGTTCAATTTTAGCTGTGGGGTCACGTTTAAGTGGAGAATATGATTTTTCCTGTAGAAGGGCCAGAACCTTCTCATCGTACGTGTTGCGATCCATAATTACTGTAGCATTACCTTTATCCGCTGCAACAACAATAATATTGGTGTCTGATTTGAGGTTTTTCAGAGCTAACTTTTCATCTCTACTAATATTAGATGGTGGTGGTTTGAAGTTTTTGATGCATTTCACAACTTCCATACGTACAGTGTCGCTAGCTAGTTTTAATATTTACAACAGTAAGAAGTAAATTATCGATGATTTTTAAATATATTTTTTCAACGCTTTTCTACGAATTCATATATCACTCTAACCCTGTTGAATATATGATGTCGCGGTTTGAAAATTTGGATTCAGCATGAAATTCTTCATCATGTCATGTATTACATGATTTTTGTCGATGAGCGGTTAGTGTGTTACTAACAACTTAAACTTGTAAAAAATCCCTCTAAAATATTAAACATCTGCAAATCGGATAATTGCTCATTTTTTAATGTAAAATTTCGACAAGTATTAAATAGGTAATATTGCTCATCTT
Organism: Harpalus rubripes; assembly: GCA_963082715.1. Classification (NCBI taxonomy): domain Eukaryota; kingdom Metazoa; phylum Arthropoda; class Insecta; order Coleoptera; family Carabidae; genus Harpalus; species Harpalus rubripes. The sequence goes on along the minus strand of OY720449.1, from coordinate 68,984,373 downwards.
AATCGTGTCGAAATTTCTAATGAAAAAATGAGTACTAAGCCGATTGCAGATGTTTAATATTTTAATGGGATTTCTTATGTTACAGTTGTTAGTAACTCGTGACCCGCCCATCGGTAAAAATCGTGTAATACATGGTATGTGATGAAAAATTTCATGCTGGATTCAAATTTTTAAACCGCGTTATTATATCTTTAAACGGCTGAGCGTGGTTTATGAATTTGTAGAAAAGCGTTGAAAAAAAAATACTGAAAAATCATGAATAGAAACTGTTATAAATAGTAAAATCTATTATACTAAGTATTAAAAACCTAATATTGTTTATTTTTTGAGTAATATTTTTTTTTCATAAATTGTTACTCTGGTTAACCACTTTTAAATTTACAAGCATTAATTTTGTATCCTTGTAAAATTTTGACACGGGCTACTGTTTTTGAGGAAATAACCAAAACTCCAAAAATACTCATTTCTTGCATCTTTGATCCAAGATAGCGGCTCGCGCCAAGCCTCCCCAGGGTCAAAAACTTGAAGTTTTTATTTCCGTCCCGACCGCAACAACATATGTTAAAATTGTTTCCACGCCACCTTTTGTAAGGTAAAGGTCTTTTTTGGTCTCCATTGACTGGACTAATACGATTATATAATTAATTGATTTAAAAATTACATGTTTTTTTTGTCTAGTATCATATACCTATGTATAAATTAAAATTTAGTTACATCCCATTGAAAAATTTGAAGAGTATTACAGAAAGCATTAATTTCTAAATAATAAAAAACCTGGAAAATAAAAACTATTCTTTCTGCCAGTCGCAGATAAAATATTTTTAATATGGTTTTACTAGTATTTAATTAATAACTTTAACTGATTTTATAAATTAGTTATAAGTAGTACCAAAATATTATTAATTAAAAAAATTAATACCATGAGTGCTTGAGTGTTTGTGTTGTGTTATCATATTTTTCATTTTGTACGAGTATAATGGGATATGTGACCTTGATCAAATTTATAAAAAATATTTATATCAATGTAGAGTTAAAAATAACTTTACCGTATTTTTTGAAAAACATGTTAGATATTAACATAGACTATATAAATTAATTAATACTTCTAATAATGCTTTTTTCTTAGTCATGAATGACAGTGCGTTCGGTGTTTTGGGTTCGAATCCCACCAAGGCATGGATTTAAATTTTGTTGAGTTTAAAAACACTCTGTCTGTGCAAAGTAATACAAACAACAAGAGTGAATGAAGAAAGTATGTATCGTATCCGTCTCTTTCATTTGACTACCCATGACAAAAAATTTAAATTATTAACTGGAATAATTCTGGCATCAGTAATATTGCTTATAAGAACATTTTACAAATAACAAAATGAAAAATTTCAAATAAATATATTTTAAATTTTAAACGAATAGGATGTAGTACCTATAGGTAATTTCTTATTATTAAAGGTACAGATTTCGGTAAATGATTTAGATTCCATTGCAAAAAAATTAAATTCAGATTGAATTAGATATGCGCGATTTTAAAAAATCAAATTTCTTCGTAATATAAAAGATATAACAATAAGATTCAGATGAAAGATACTTCAAGAAAGTAAATATAAAAATGAAATTAAAATAAAATTAAAGATGGCGATTTCCGAAATATTGACAGCAACTTTGATATAAAAATTTTATATTAATAGATTTTTATTTTTACATCCAACGATGACAATGAAGCAATGAAATAATCGATTAATTAATACTAACTATGTGTTTTTAAGTTTATATTTTTCATTGTCATTCACATATTTAATTTAATTAGTAATGAAACATACTCGTATTGCAAATTTCGTATTAAATATTATGTCATTATCATTGCCTACTAAGACGTGCATGTAAAAATATTAGGCTGTGTCTAGCCTCCTGAAGTCAGTATTCGTATTAATCCCAGTTTTGGACTTAGCTTGTATACGAATATTTCTTCTAAATAATAACTTCACCTAACACACAAAACTCGCCCCGACTTTTTCAAGACTGACTTTTGTACGTTAGGTGAAGTTATTGGTTATTTTTGTTATATTTAGAGAAAATACAAACGAAAATCTGGTTACGACATATGCGAGTCCTGCGTAAAAAGAATTGGTCTACATCTGCTTATTATAATTTTTCGTATAAAATTAAAAAATTTAATGTCAGCTCTTTTTCTTACTCAGTTATTTAATGGGTTTCATGGCCGTGTGCCTGAGTGTTTAGTCGCGAATCTGGGGAACCGGGTTCGATCCCGGCCGACGCCAAAACACTGCGTAAATCTAAAAAAATACAAGTTAATGTCATAATTTCATGTATACCCTACTGTTTTAAAATTAGAAACCAATGTATAAACCTGTTAAGTTTTTTCAAGATGATTTTCCTGTAGGAGAGGGACATCGCGCTTTTGTTTTTAAGAGCTTTTTGCCTCAAATTGTTTAAAGAATATGTGGATTAAGTACTGACATTCTTTCGTGGTGGGACACCTGTATATGACATGTAACTCTATTTTTTTATCATTTTGGTAGTCTGTTTAACTTTAACTAAAAACTTATGTTATAAATGACGATTAAATGTTAGCGCTGAAAATTAGAACATTAAAACACATTTATCACCCAAACCGGTATATACAAAAATAATAACAAATCTAGATGACCGTCGCCTGGCCGAACCCGGTCACGCGGAATCCTCCTTTGATTATTTCTGTAAAAGAATTAACACATGAGAAGTACTCAGTGAGAAGTCAATCATTTACAAAAGGTTCAGGCATTCCCACACCGTACACACAATCATGTTGGCAACTACGGGCAGTACCGCTAGTTACTACGGACCCTCTGCCGCTTCGGTGGTGATCCGGAGACAATCCTCTTAACCAAATGGATCAGATCACTACAGCCCTAATTGCTGCTACGCTGGCGACCACAGAATGTGGGTCACTACAGCCTTCCCTGCTGCTACGCTGGCGACCCTCGGGTTCACACGAGCGGCCACTACGGAACCACTGCCGCTTCGGTGGTGATTCGGAGACATTCCTCTTAACCAACTGGATCAGATCACTACAGCCGTAACTGCTGCTGTCGTTGGCGACACCAAATGTGGGTCACTACAGCCTTCCCTGCTGCTACACTGGCGACCCTCGAGTTCACAGGAGCGGGCACTACGGAACCACTGCCGCTTCGGTGGTGATCCGGAGACATTCCTCTTAACCAACTGGATCAGATCACTACAGCCCTAACTGCTGCTACCGTTGGCGACACCAGATGCGGGTCACTACAGCCTTCCCTGCTGATACCGTTGGCGACCCTCGGGTTCACACGATGCGGCCACTACAGTACACCGTACTGCTCGCACACACACCCACAATCATACACATGCTAGATTAAGTCTCTCACCTGAATCACTATAATATCGATGTTCTCACACTGAAATCTAGAAATAAACTGAAATAAAATACGTGAATACCAGTATCATTAAATGTAGCTCTTATCCAACAGCATCGGTTACGTACCTAAATAGCTAATTAGAGACAAAACATAATAAATTTAATAAAAATAATCTTACGCAAAATAATATCTGTGACACTTATTAACCTTACAAAGGCAAAATTTCAAAAATTATAAATCTAAAGAAAGAAACATTTCATTGGAATTAATATAACACGAGCATAAGGAACGAGGTTTATGTGTTAGGTGGAAAAGGTTAACTTGTTGATATATTTATTGCCAAACGAAACTTACCGTAGACGAATTAGTCGAACTGGCTGAACAGGTGATGTTCTGGGGGTTGATGCACTGCTTGTCACTTCACAAATAGTTTAGGTTGCAAAAGAAATAATATCTTAAAGTCCAAAACAAATTTATGTAATAAGAAGAATTTAATATTAAAAATAGTCGAGTAAAATTTATAAAAAATTAATGAAAAACAACTGAAAAACAATAAAAAATCAAGTTTATAAAATAACAGAGTTAAACAGAAACAATTTATCATTAATTACTTAGTAAAAATCGTGTCTAATCAGGTCGAAGGCACAAGGTAAAATACTTTTAGACTTGACGGTAATAGTTAGTGTCTTTTATAGGGGATAGGAAAAATACAGCATCCATATTGTCCTGCATCTAGTGCACATAGGCTCAATAATTCTTAAGAATTAATGATCAACAAATAATGTCATGACTATGGATACAGAGACAACGTTGGATACCAATAACCGCTAATACACAACTATCAGAATTTCTTAACTGAATTTTGACATTTATAACTTAAATAGATAAACAGAGTTAAAATATGATTATTGAAATTATAATTTGGAAAAGTTTGTTTGTCGTCTGCATTCAACAATGTCACAATAATGAATTCCAAATAATTGATTTTTAGTATAAATTAGAATGAATACTTATTATTACTACTCATGCTGTTTCAAAATTAAACAATAAAACTTAAGTAAAGGATATAGAAATCTCACATATGCTTCATTTCAGAGTTATATATTTTTATATGAGTGAGTGTTATAAGGACGTTACCTACTGTATTCTTACAAGAATTTCTGATTTTAACAACAAAACATTCATAAATATGAAAAGTTTACTTTCAAATATGATAAATTATAAACCATTTTACAAAATTTGTTCAAAATCATAACTTTTAGAGCAATTTGGAAAAAAAATAATTAATTAATATTTTAATTGAAAATATGGTTATAATGTACTATCCAATAAGGATGAGGTTGTTCTAATTATTAAATAACTAATATAAAAAATTAATAATATTTAACCACATTATATTTACATAAATCTCTTTAAGTACTTGCATAAAATAATCAAATACCTTTTGGAAAAGTTTTTAATATTTTATGATTTAAGTAATTATTATGTAAATTATAATTTAATATAATATTTTTTAAATTCTAGGCAACATGTGCAGAAGCAGAACACTCATCAGAGCTAATTCCTAAAATAGAATCGAGAAAATTAATCCCAACCCCCATCGACATTATCAAATGGCAAATCGACATTTGCGTCCGATTCGTCGAAAATTTCATCAATGGCCAACTGGCAATATTAAACAGCATTCGCAATCTAGTTACATCAATAGTACAAACTTCAATTGACGTAACCCTTAGAATGATTGACACTGTTATCTTCGGCACCATTAGATCAATTAGAATAGTTACCCAGAAAATTATAGACAAAGGTATAAACATCACCGAATGCACGGTACTGAACATTGACAAGCTAAGGATCCTTCGAAGAAAGCTCATCGTGGATGAAATCCAATGCGCTACTTCCCAAGCTAGTCAATTCTACGAGATAATCGATGGGGCTATTCATAACTTCACCTCGGACTTGTTGATAGTACTGCAGCTTCCAGTGAGATTCCAAAAGTGCTTCGTTACTCTTCGACCTATTTCGTGCTTTTCAGAACTCGGCCAGGATGCAATTGAGTTGCAAAAGGCTATTCCAAGGCAAATCCTAGGCACTATGTTTGACATCATTCAGTACCTGAACGGCTTTAGTCCACGTGTACACAAATGTCAGTTTGACGAATTACGCAATGCTGTAGATGGATCTCGTGTTATTATAGATGAGCTGATAGAATGCATTCGTTATAAGGGAGGAGACAGATTAACTCCTTATATAATAAATGAATTAGAAAAGTTAACGTCAGTACCAGAAGATCTTGCAAATTCTACAGATATACAAAATAATGAAATGACTCCAGATTATTGAACTCAAATTCCGTTAACTCTCGCTGAAAATCCAGAAATTATTCAATAATAATTGTTTCTGTGCTCAATATAATGTTACAAAACTGAAATTATAACAATGTAATTTATTTAATGGGGTGGTGTTGTTTTTTAATAAATATTTATATTTTTTTTATAATAAAAAAAACTTAATTATCATTAAATGCTCAAATATTTGTCAATGTACTTGTTACAGTAAGTAGTGCAGATTGTTGGCAAATTTTGAAATTCGCGTAAAATATTTTTCACTTACAATTCAACTAAATATAACAACAATAACCTCACATAACGAACAAAACTCACTCCCAGTTTCCAAGAGTGACTTTCGTGCGTTAGGTGATATTTTTGTTATATTTGGCTGAATTGCAAGAAAAAAGTAGTTTTGGGCAAGTTTCTACATTTACTGACAACCCCACAATTTTGTAAGGGAGTTATTAAGTCTAGCAACGTTGCTAAAATTTATAACCAATATAGTCCGGATGTTAAGGACGAAAATTTACCTCCACCCTAAATTTTGAGATGCAAGCAAGCCGCTTGGTTTGTATATTGCTGAGACCATACCCCACCGATGAAGAGATGTAGCCACCCGGAAATGCCCCGAAGGCACGAGTTATTGCGGGTTGTATATCTCATAGGCGAAGTTTTCTTATAATCGCAGTGGTGCGCAAACCTTTGGATCTACAGATCTGAATTTAAAAAAATATTAATTGTAATGGAAAGGTCTTTGACGACGTGGTGCAAAAAAGAAGTTTGGTTACTTATAACGTATTCATTTTTCTCTTAAATTTAGCACATTGTGGTTATTTGGAGAACATTTTGGGTTCCTTGGCCGATTGAGGGTTATTTTCCGGTATAACGTACCGTTCTTGTGAAATCGGTCAACGAAGCCAAAATTTTCTCCAAAAAACCACAATCTGCTCTGTTCAATAGAAAAATGTATACGTTATAAGTAATCAAACTACTTTTTTGCGCTACGACATTAAATTCCTTATCATTACGATTAATATTCATAAAAATCAGCTCTGTAGATCTAATGGTTTGCACACCACTGCGACTTTAACAAGAAAAGACGCGCCAACGAGGTACATAAACCGCAATATACAGAGACTGCGCGGCATTTCCGGATAGCTACACCTGTTAGTCACTAGGGTTTGGTCCCAACTACATATGAATCAAACGGCTACTTGAACTGACACAACAATGTTCTTTCTCGCATAGGAAGACTCTGTGCACCTACACTTCCCTTTAGAAACTTCCGTGTCGGCGGGCCCCTCATAGCCACAGACACACCATTGAGCCGTACATTGATAGCTCTTTGAACGTGTTACACCTTTTATTAGGATTATTTTCCGTTATAACGTAGTGATCTTGCGCAATCGGCTAAGGAAGCCAAAATGTTCTCCAAATAACCACATACATACATAAATAAAATCACGCATTTCCCACTTAGTGGGTTAGCACAAACCCGAAAGAATAAAAATAACATCAACCAAAAAATAATCACTCTCTCGTTCAACAACATTCTTACTAACCTGACATCATAGGTACAACATATATTTCTCATTCTTAACACATTAAAGTGACTAATTTTCCGTAGCGAAATACCGCAACCGGACTACAATAATAGTTGCATACGAAACAATCATCCTTCGCCACACATTCCTGTCTAAGCACACTTCTTTCGCCTCGGCCACATTCATAATCGCATGCATACACGCCCTTCTTCTCTTCCCACTCGGATTTTTTTTTCTTTTAGTACCTTATCAATCACATCCATCCACTTACACACTGGACGACCACGCAATCGAACACCTTCAATTTCACCAAGATATATACGCTTTACAAGCCGTTCACTCTTCATTCACTCCACATGACAAAACCATCTCAACTGACTCATTCCTACTTTCTTAACAACGTTCTTCCTAACCATACATTCTTCATACACCAAATTATTCCTCACGCGATCCCGTCTTTCATATCCACATACTCCACGTAAATACCTCATTTCCACGGCAGTCACGCCCTTTTTATGCTTTCCCGTCCATGCCCAACATTCGCTTCCATACATCAAAGCAGGCACTAGCACTCCATTATACACACTTAGCTTCAATAGATACGTTTACGTTTCGAGCAAACGTACCCAGAGCACCTATTACCTTAGACCCCGCACTCAATCTCCTTTCAATTTCTCAATCAATTAGATCATCCCTTGACATCATGCTACCCAAATATACAAACTCATTCACTTGCTCCAGTTTCACTCAATCTACCAACATATTGCACACAGTCACAAATAACCACAATGTGCTAAATTCAAGAGGAACATGAATACCTTATATACAGCCAAAATCGTTTTTTTTTGCACAGCAGCATCAAACCTTATCATTACAATTAATGTAAAAAGAAAATCAGCTCTGTAGGTCCAATAGTTTGCGCACCACTGCGACTTCAAGAAAAACGCGCCAATAAGGTATAAAATCCGCAATATACAGAGCCTGCGCAACCTTTCCGTGTGCCTACACTTTTTAATCGGTAGAGTATTGCTCCAGCAACATATAACTAAACACCTTGCTCCAATTGATGTAACAATGGTCTGTCTTGAGCAGAGGGACTCAGTGCACATACAAGGCCCTTTAGAAACTTTCGTATCGGCGGGCGTCTGTTAGCCACAGACATGCCACTGAGCCCTATATCGATAGCTCTTTAAACGCGCTACAACTTTTATTAGAGTTATTTTTCGTTATACCCTAGAGTTCTTGCGCAATTGGCCAAGAAAGCCAAAATTTTCTCCAAAAAAAAAACACAATGTGCTAAATTCAAGAGGAAAATGAGTACGTTATAAGTAACCAAACTTATTTTTTGCACTACATCGTCAAAGACTTTTTCATTACAATTAATATTTTTTTAAATTCAGTTCTGTAGATCCAAAGGTTTGCGCAACACTACGACTTTAAGAAAACTGCGCCTATAAGATATACAACCCGCAATAACTCGTGCTTTCGGGGCATTTCCGGGTGGCTAAATCTTTTATGCCCAGTTACATAACTTATAGTTAAATTTTAACTGGTGGTTAAGTTGACAATATCGTATCGAAACGAAATGTCAAATGAGTTATTAAATATTACTGTCAAAATTTCGATATACACTTTTTCGTTAACCTGTAGTTAGGACTTTAACTATAGATGGTGCAAATGGCCACTAGTCGGTGTGGTATGGTCCCAGCAACGTATTAACCAAACGACTTGCTTGCATCACAAAATGCAGGGTGAAGTCCCTTAACAACCGGACTAAAAGGAACAAATGTAAAACCGGCCATTTTTATGTTTTATTCAGTGTTCGCAATTTTGCCGTAGCAATGTTGCTAAGACTTAATTACTTTCTTACAGAATTGGCAAGAATGTGCACAGTAACCCACTATTTACTTTTAATGTAACATATTCACCATAAAAATTTAAAGAATATTTGCTAACTCTGCTCATTCATACATGAATATTGAGAATAAGAAAAATCAAATAGACTGTAGAAACAAAATTTGCATTACCATTTATAACAGTTACGTATTTATATATTATTTGAAATTATGTTAATCAGTTTTTTAAAGGATCGTTGTGAGTGAAAATCTAGAATTAACCAGAGACCTTTTTCTTAAATTTTTGATAAAAAATATATAGCAGTAATAGAACACTCGCCATAGTTACTTGATTTGGCATTGCAAACTTCTGGCTATTTTTCCACTTTTTAATTACGGTATATCGTCCATAGATGAATGTTGCTGTAATTCACGATTATAGGGTCTTTTTTGACAACTTGGTTTTATATGTAATTATTAAATATTGTAACGTTTTTATTTATTTGAGTGAAGTGTGAATATTAGACAATTATTATTAATTAAAATAAAAGTTTATTATAACGATAAATAGATAAAATAAATATAATTAGAAGATGAATAAATATAACAATCACTACGATTAAACAAGTACTAAGCACTAATTACGACTAAGAATATTATAAGACACTTAAACACTAAGATTATTGTGTAGTGTGTAGTTAACAATAGACACTCGCTCGTCCCTGTGACAGCGGCGGCGACAGCGACGGGGTCAGAGGCGGTAACAGTGGCGGCGACGGCGGGCACTGCACATTACACTGCCCCCTCCTTAAGACTGTTTCGTCCCGGAATAGTTCGTGATGACGAAATCTGCATGCATTACCCTTGGTGCATTTTGAAGTTTTGAAGAAATTACAGTCGATGGTCCGCTCGACTTCTTTTTTATGTCCGTTAGGGTTAAAGCTGCAAACGAGAATTTCAATACCGGTAAAACGGAAGAGGATTTCTAACATGTTCCTAACAATCCTCCAATCTAAACCATCTAGACCACAGCTATCTTCGGTACGGCTAGCTTCAAAATGTCATTCTCAAGCAGATGATCCCTCAAATCGCACAGCGAGTTCCACAGGTTGCAGTACGACGGCTTCTGGTACGAGCGTGGTTTTGTAACCAGGTAATAGATGTACCGCTGATGGTCTGCATTGCTATATTTCAGGCGCAGCGTTTTCCCAACAGTTGGGCGTGGTTGGCCAGTTCTTGTTGTCGCCCAAATTTCGCCTTAAAGGCTGAAGCTATGCCACGGGACATCTTTAAGTCTTCTGATACGCAGTAACCGAGGGAATAATCTGAAGACACGGTGAATAGATCTCGGTGTTCTTCTTTCGTCACGCCGAACCGCGCCTTGCGGCCAAAGGAATAGTTCTCCATGAAATCTTCAAAAGTTGGTTCTTGTGTTATGATCCGACGAACCGTTGCTCCGTTATGAACTTCGTGGTTGTCTCCGGCGAAAGGGGCTAGCCGATTAAAGTGTACTACTCTCGGCTTCCCGCTAGGTTGTTTCTTAATTCTGTATATCACGTCGTTTATCCGTTTGACTACCTCATAGGGGCCTTCCCAATTATTTTGCAGCTTTGGTGATAAGCCACGACGTCTTTCTGGATTGTAAAGCCACACTAAATCCCCAGGTTGATATCCACCCTTTTCGGCCTTGATGTCATACCGGTCCTTCATTCGGTCGCTGGCAGCTTGAATGTTCATACGGACTTGTTCATGACGGTCATCCATTCTTCTCCGTAAGTCCGTAACGTAATCTTCCTTGGCCAGATCTTCCCCAGGTTTACTGCCGAACACAAAGTCACATGGTAAGCGCAACTCGCACCCGAATAAGATGTTCTCAGGAGTTTTCCCTGTTGTTTCATGCACGGATGAACGATAAGCCAACAGGAACAGATGGAGGTGTCGGTCCCAGTCTCTTTGGTGGTTGGAGACTGCCTTCGACAAATATCGGTTGATCGTTCTGTTCATTCGTTCAATTTTTTATTAATTCCTAATATCTTACAGAAATTTTGGAAAACGGCAGACTCAAAATTTCTTCCCTGGCCGGAGTGAAGTTCACGTGGTACTCCGAATCGGCATATACATTCCTTAACTAAAGTTTCAGCGACCTAGGTGGCTTCCTCGTTGGGTAATGGATATGCTTCAACCCACTTCGTGAAGTAGTCCATAACAACCACGATGTATTTATTTCCTTCGTCACTTTCTGGGAATGGTCCAGCCACATCATTCGCAATACGCTCAAATGGGCTGCCAACGTTGTATTGACGATTGGAGCTTTTCGTCGTTTATGCGGACCGTTACTTCCAGCGCAAACCACACACTTTTCTTGCACCAATCTTTAACATCTTCCGTGAAGTTAACCCAGTAAAACCGCTGGCGCAATCTTTCTAGCGTTTTGATGACTCCAAAATGGCCTCCAGATCCGTCATGGATCTCTTTTAACAAGTCTGGTACTCTACTCTTAGGAATAACTAACTGAGTTCTCTTTTCAGTTCCATCAACATTTTATACCACACGCTTTAACATCCCATCCTCAATCACCATGGAGTCCCATTGCGCCCAGTACGATTTTACACTTGGTGTGTGTGGTGCAATATCTTCCCATACTGGTTTGCTCTTTTCTGCTTTCCATTCGAGTATAATTTTCAAAGTTGGGTCTTTTTCTTGATCTTCGCGTAGTCCATCGGGCTGCCAATTATCGTCGACTACTGTTGTTCTGGCGACGATGGAAAATTTCTCTTCTAGTCGACTACAATTCTTGCACTCATCTTGGCACGGCCTTCTGGACAATGCGTCGGCATTACGATGGCTGGTTCTATGCTCGATTTTGAAATCGTATTCCTGTAGTCTTTCAATCCATCTAGCCCCCTGACTTTCAGGATTCTTGAATTGTAGCAGCCATTTTAATGCAGCATTGTCAGTTCTAATCAAAAATTTCCTTCCGTAAAAATATTTGTAGAAATGTTCCACGGATTTAACGACTGCCAAGAGTTCTTTCCTAGTAACACAATAATTCCTCTCTGGTTTTGACAAAGTCCTACTAAAATAGGCAATAACCTTCTCATGTCCGTCTTGTATCTGGGAAAGAACGCCACCAATTCCCACGTTGCTTGCATCTGTGTCTAGTATGAACTCTCCTTTAGGTAACGGATAACTCAAAACAGGTGCGCTTGTCAAAGCATGTTTAAGTTCTTTGAACGCAACTTTGCAGTCCATTTCCCAGATAAATCTTCGACCTTCTTCAGTAAGCTTTGTCAGTGGCTTGGCTATGTTGGCAAATCCAGGTACACATCGCCGATAATAAGTACACAAACCAAGAAAACTTCTAAGTTCCTGTTTGTCTCTAGGCGCTGGCCAATCTCTCACAGCCTTTATCTTTTCCGGGTCAACTGCAATACCCTTATCTGAAACCACGTGTCCAAGGTAATGAACCTCCTTTTGAAACAGGTGGCACTTCTTGGGGCTGAGCTACAGGTTAGCCTTCCGTAATCTCTGGAAAACCTTTCCAAATTCTTCATGTGGTCCTCGAATGTTTTACCTACCACAATAATGTCGTCGAGATAGACTAAACAGGTTTTCCATGATAGTCCAGCCAATACTGTTTCCATGAGTCGTTCAAACGTTGCAGGGGTATTGCAGAGCCCAAATGGCATTACATTAAATTGCCGCAGTCCGGTACCAATTGTGAAGGCTGTCTTTTCCTTATCTTTTGGATCCAAATCGACTTGCTAGTATCCGCTCTTTAGATCCAGAGTGGAGAAAATCTTCGAGCCAGCCAAAGTGTCTAGTGTATCGTCTATTCGAGGTAGCGGGTAACTATCCTTCTTGGTGACGTTGTTAAGTTGACGGTAATCGACGCAAAATCGTGTAGAGCCATCCTTCTTCTTTACTAACACCACTGGTGAAGCCCACGGACTGCTTGAAGGTTCTATCACACCTTCCATTTTCATGTCCTCAATAATTCCTTCTGCTACCTCACGCTTCGCCAATAGTAGTCGTCTTGCTGGTTGGCGGATGGGTCTTGCGTCGCCGGTGTCTATCTTATGGTGAACCACATTAGTTCTCCCGTTGGTCTTCTTGTCAAGTTGAAATACATCTTGAAATCTTCCAATTAATTTCTTCGTCTTGGTTCTCTGGTCAACGGTCAGTTCTTGGAAGGAGGTTGATAATTGTTTAGTTAATGTGTCCGGAACTTCCTGAAATATGTTTCCTTTAGCCTTAACAGTTCGAATAATCGAGGATACTGCCAAGCATTCTCCTACAATTGTTCCTCTCTTAAGAACAACTGGATAACAATTTACGTTCATTATTCGAACTGGTATTACTTGACTGGCTTTGATCAGTGATTTTCCTAAAACAACTCCAGTACCAATCTTCACATCATCATTCTTGGGCTCAAACATAACAATATTCCCCTCACAGAAACTACCATCTAATTGTGCTTGCACGATAGATTCACTTTGTTCTGGAAGAGTAACATCTTCAGCCATTAGTACGCGCACAGCCTTGTCTTCTCGTGGGTTTAAAACAAGTTCTTCTTCATTGACCATCATTACTCCATTCTTTACGTCAAGTTTGAAACCGTGCTTTTTCATTACGTCCATGCCGATTATTAATTCATCTTCAACGTCAGCTACCAGCGCACGATGTTTGAACGATGTGTTTCCATTAGTGATGGTCATATATATTTCTCCTAATGTGGTAGCTTGTTCTCCCGTTGCTGTGCGTAATCTCCACTTTGTTGATTGAAGATGCGTCTTGCCTGTGTTCTTTACTAAATCGGGTCTAATTATAGTTTTTGTCGCCCCTATCTAGTATCTAGTAACATTTTTAGTGGCCTTCTATCAACAAAACCATTCACATAGATGCTGCTGGCTTGATGATGAAGGGTTGCGACATAACTGATGGATTGTGGGGCTACTAGATTACGGGTCGACGATTGCCCCTTCGCATCACCCCGACTTAGTTTTCCGACTCCTTTTCTTCTTTTACCGATTCTGTCTCTCTTTGCATTTTTCTGCAAAGTCTCTGCGGAAGACCCTGCTTACCGCAATACCAAGAGATGAGTTTCTTTCTTCCGGTAAACACTTCATTTACAATTCGTCGCATTTTCTCTTCTAGGTCTTCCGTGTCTTCTTTTCTCTCGGCATCAATATTTCGCACTCGAGATTGGTTACGTGAAGCTTGTTTAGCAGCTTCATGTTCTAGTGCATATGAGAGTGCGTCAATTAATGTTTTTGGGCGGGCCAATCGCAGTGCTTGCTGTGTTTCGCTGTCTCGAACTCCGTAGATGAATGCTTGAACGGCCAGGCACTCCAAAACGCTGTCAGGAGCTGCAGGATGTGCGAGACGAACCAAACGATCTACGTCGACTTCAAATTCTTGCAGGCTTTCTTTTGAACTCTGATAACGATTCCTCAGTTGCGTCTGGTATACCTGCTCCAGGTGCGCATTGCCGTACCGCATGTCCAATCGCTTGACTAGTTGGTCGTAGTCCTCTTGTTCTTCTTCCTTCAGTGTTTGTAGGATGTCGATGGCTTCCCCACGCAACGACACAGTCAACGCTGTAGCCTTCTCTGTAGACGTCCAGTTATTTGCTTTCGCAGCCGCTTCAAATTGTTTTAAATAATTCGGCCACGAAGATTTTCCATCAAATTCCGGTGTTTTGATGTGCATTGTTGTACTAGTATCAGGTTTTACTACTTTCTTTTCTTCGTGTAAACCTGACTTCACTACATCGGAATTCGACATTGACGACGATGTAATTTCAGTGAATTTTTCTTGTAATTCTTTAATCTTCTTGTCATAGTCAACTTTTAAATTCTTCAGTTCTTCTTCACTTTTTCTAGACTTCTCCTCTAATTTTTGTTCTAAAGTGCTGGAATTTTCTTCTAACTTTTGTTCTAATGTCTGCTCCAGAATTCTAGAATTTTATTCCATTTTTTGTTCTAATGTTTTAGATTAGACTGTTCCAATAATTCTTCTTTTAATGTTCTGGAATTTTCTTCTAGTTTTTGCTCTTGTGTTCTAGAATTTTCTTTCGCTTTTCTAGAACTTTTAATAAATTTTTCTTCTAAACTTCTGGAACTTTCTTCTGATTTTTTACAAATTTCCTCAAATTTTTGATCGAATTTTTGTTCTAATGTTCTAGAATTTTCTGTCAATTCTTTTAATTTTCTAGAAGTTTCTTCTGTTTTTTTACAATTTTCTTCTATAAGTTTACGAATGTCACACTGAATTTCGAATAAGTAATCATCAGGATTTTCACCAGCATCAATTAATGCTTATCTCAGTCTCTCTTGAAGGACTGACTTCTCTCTTGTTGTGTCCAAATCTCTTTCTTCCAATTCGGTCTTGAGATCACTTACTTTTAATTCACTTAGTTTTAATTGTTTAGCCATTTTATTTATTTTTATTTGCACTTCACAATTTATACCCCACACCTGACACCAATTGTAACGTTTTTATTTATTTGGGTGAAGTGTAAATATTAGACAATTATTATTAATTAAAATAAAAGTTTATTATAACGATAAATAGATATTAAATATAATTAGAAGATGAATAAATATAACAAACACTACGATTAAACAAGTACTAAACACTAATTACGACTAAGAATATTATAAGACACTTAAACACTAAGATTATTTATTTAAACAATATATAGATCACTTATTTATTTATACAACTGTATTTATTTATATTCACCACTTGTCTACTATCTGTTTATATCACCAACTGTTTAACACGCAACGCTTATTTATATTAGACTGTCCAGTGCCTTTGCTAACGGTGCTTATATACCACAGCCGAAAATTCCAGAACTCACTGGAACACTTCTAGATCAAACACAATAGGTTACATCAACCGCGTAATTAAGCAGGCTCCGACCAGTCGGTTGCGTCATCGCTAACAATAGACACTCGCTCGTCCCTGCGACAGCGTCGGCGACATCGACGGGGTTAGAGGCGGTAACAGTGGCGGCGACGGCGGGCACTGCACATTACAATATTGATAGTATGAATAAAAAACATAACTAATGCAGAATGTTTAGGCCCAGGTGCATAAAGCATTGTTAACTTTAATCACGTTGTTAACTTTGACAAGGCTTCTTTTCCAATGTATTTTTGATACATATCCATGGTTACAATGTGTAGTTAAACACATGATCAGCTAACAACGTTTTATGCAAGTGGCCCTTAATGTTATGTAATTAAACAGGAGCAGGATATTATTGCATATTTTAAAAAATATACAAAAAATTACTTCTTCCTTCGTTTCTAAGGAAAAATATTGATGTAAATGATACTTGTTTAGTACAATTTGAATACACATAAACTATTTAGTTGCAAGTGTGTAACTTCTGGAAAGCATGTTATCATGTGCCCTGCAAAATATCCGCCTCAGTATGCTTTTTTTAAATAAATAAATAAATATAAATATGTCATCACGGCATATTACCCATTGTTGGGTGTGCCAATCTGCTTTTTACGCAGATATCGATAATGATGTTTTTTGTTGCCGTGTTTTATATTAATTTTGGCAAATCAACTTTTGATTTATATTTAACAAAATTATAGTAAATATTCGCGAAAGAGCATTTTTATAACGACAAAACAAAAAAAATAGTAAAAAAATATAAATAAATACAAAATTTCTGGGTCATCCGTGACACCGTGGCCCGATCTTAATGGTGCAAGCAATAAGAAGTAAAAGGAAAGAATAGTGAATTGTATTATTATTGAAGGGAACTCATTTGAACATAGTTAATATAAAATTCTAAAAAATATGAGACATGTGCTTTATTCTCAATAGTTTTAGCGTAACCCTCGTTCCTATTTGGTATTTGTTAATATCTACTTATTTTGTTTTAGAATAAAGTATTTTTATTCGTTATTGAATAACGCGCTTAATATTTATTTGCACCAGAGGATTATTAAATTATTTAATGAATGTCAGAATAAAAATGTTGATTTTAATTTCAAAGATGTACCAATCGATGAATCATCATTTCCATGACAATAAAAAGTTTTTCGGTAGAATTAGTAGCGAGGATAACTGTTATTTATGACATAAAATTCTAAACGATTTATTTAAAAAAATTTGAATGTTTCAAATGTCTTAAAATGCAATTTATAAACACCGAACAGAGTGGATTATATTCTGTCGTAGTAACTGTGTGATATGTATTTAAAATTAAAAATGCTATCTATTTTATTAAATTTTTGCAACCAAAATATAAACTCTTCTAAGCAAAATTTAATCTACACAAATAATCACTTTCAACATTGTTTGACGAGTTAGGATAACAAAATATTGACACAATCGACAGAATATTAATTTGGCATATATAACAAATTTAAGCATATTTTTAATAAACGCTTCTAAAATCACCAGTAGCAAAGAAAGAAAAGAATAGACCCATGTACAAGCTAAAGCCGAATTATAACCTTTAGACCCCAGGTACAATTATTCGGAGTTTAGAAAAAGAACGTCATTGCACCTATAACTTTTCGTAGCCACCAATATTAGGTATTAAAATTCATAGATAATAGAGTTACTATAGTTTACTATTCAATAATTTGTTTATATATTTGTTTTACATTTTAAAAATCTTAAAAATATGTTCTACTTCAATATTAGACTATTTTCTTTGTCAGAAAAATCACTCTACGGATGCCACATTTTACTTCAGTTGTTTACAAATGAGTACTTGAAATGTGCATTTATCTTGACCCAAACTATACTGGACAACATATTTGTAAATTGGATTTACTCACCCCCTATTGGCATACCATAGACAAAAGATTATCTCTAAATTTATGGTATAGAAATACAGAGACTAATTTAAAAAATTTAAAGGCTAGTTTATAATGGATAATAGTTAAACTATAGGCATTTCCATGTTGCGTTTCATAATGACACGGAATATGATGTTAACATATGCTGTAACCGTAGAGTTCACCAAATAGTAAATTCTACATAATACGAACATATCTAGTAACTGTCAACTGTTATGGACTACCTACTTTCCTCAGATTTATGTTGGTTTGAAATTTAAGAGAACTAGTAAAGTTGCTGAAATATGTTGTTAAATGTAATACACAAGAAAATTATACAGCAACAAAATGCACAACTTTGTGTTGCCCAACTAGTTGTGCAAAGAGTTGCTGAAAATGTTGCCGAATATAATACGGGCTTAACGCATATAGAGTAAGATACAACTGAAGAAAAACATATATTAAAAGTCTATTTGTAGTTGCACTGTTACGGTAATTTTAAAAATAAATAGATACTAATCTATCATAATGAAACATCGCTAGTTTTCTTTCCAATATTAATCCTCATTTCAGTTATAAGAATATAATTTAAGGGATTAACAAAATATCGTGTTCTAGACTATAACAGAGTTGTCCTATGCTTTAAAAATATTATTGCTTGTATCCTATGAGCTCCGTTGACCCATGTGTTCGTGGCCATCGCACCCGCTACACGCCGCTGAAAATTATGTTCTTAAGTTTTATTTAAAATTCATCGCTAACGTCATTCTAAAATTTCATGATATGCATGGTTTAATATTATGTAGAATGTAAAAAATAGCTGCGTTTACATAGAACAGATATTTGAAATTATATTTATATCTACGCGAGGCTGTAATTTATTTATTTATTATTCAACAGGATACACCCAATTACGGAATAATATTACAACATATCAAGAAAAAATATCAAATGAATCAGTGAGTACATATACATAGTAATATAAGAAAAATACGAAAAAGAAAAAAAAATACATTTAGAACAACCCTTACTAATAATAATAATTGATATAAATAATTTCAAATTAGAATATGTAATTGTCTACATACATAACAGATACAAAAATTTTAATATGTGAGTACTACACCAAGGACCGTTTTATAAGCTACAGATAAATCCACCTCCCAAGCAAATAAAAATTTAATAATTCAATTGACAGTCGAAATTATGACAATAACGCTTTACATGAAATGAACAAAATTGATTCGAATTTTTAATTTAAATCAATTTACTATGGAAGTAATTTATTCTGTCCATTATAATATCAAGGGTTAATGAAGTATCTGTGACAAACAAATTTTGAATGTATATACACTGGTTGAGAAGTCAAGGCATTCAGAATGCACGTTGAAAAATTTGCACATTGCATTGATTGGAGAATTTGAATAATAATTCGTCCTTGCAAAAATACAAAGAAAAGTAGTATTGTTTCGTGTATTGCAAGGTCGAATATAGAAATTTAACTGGGCTAGCAGATGAGGTGCATCAATGTGATTATTTTAAGTTTATAAATACATAAAATCTGCTGCTTGACTCGACGCGCAGAAAGTTGAACTGAGAGAGTAAACGTTTGTAGTCAAGGTCGGGCCAAAAATTGTTTAAACAAAAAAGACAGTGTTAAAAAAACTTTTTTTGGGCATTTTCAAGTGACAGCATTTGATAAAAGTAAAAAGGACACCAAACAATGCAACCATATTCTAATTTTCTACGAACTAAAGTACAGAAAAGTTTTGTTGTACATGAAATATTTTGAAAACCAATTGTAGTTCGCATTATGAAACCAATAATTTTTTAAGAATGTGATAAGATGTCAAGAATATGCGGATGAAATGTTAGTTTAGGATCAAATGTAATGCCGAGATCCTTTTTATTAATAACATGAGCTAGTATTTTGCTGCTCATTGAATAATCAAAATTAACAACTAGAGGTTTTCTAATATAGCTCATAACATGACATTTATCAATATTGAAATACAATTTATTTCTTATAGACCAATCATAAATACTTTGCAAATCATGCTGAAGTTCTAAACAGATAGAGAAATCCAAAATAACATGAAATAGTTTGAAATCGTCAGCATACATTAAACATTTAGAATGATTTATAACATTAACAATATCATTAATAAATAGCAAGAATAATAATGGGCCAAGCACAGAGCCTTGAGGCACATCTGAAGGGACCGCGTAAATTAAAGATTCAAATCCGTCTACAAAAACATATTGAAATCGATTGCGCAAATATGAGGATAAAAAATTACAATTACTACTTGAAAATCCAATTAATTGAAGCTTATAAAGCAATAAATTGTGAGTATCAAACGCCTTTGAGAAATCGGTGTAAATGCAGTCAACTTAAAATTTCTTCTCCATTTCGTTTGAAACGTATTGTGTAAAATTTACTAAATTTGTGACTGTAGCGCGACCAGAAACAAATCCATGTTGATACTCACTAATAAAGTTTTGCGTTTGAGACTGCAGATTTTTAAATATAACGTATTCAAATATTTTAGCAAAAGAATTCAGACAAGAGATTGGTCGATTATTACACACTTTTGTAATGAAACCGCCACCACTATCCCTACATAAACGTTTCCCGCCCGTGGGGTGGAAGAGAGATCTGTTATTTCCCACCCAGTAGATTGTCATTACAGTTAGAAATGACGTAGGTATTTCCCAAATTCTAAAAAGTTGTGAATCAATATTCGAGGGTAGCACCGAAGTTTCTGCAAACAAATGTAACCAAGATAGCTACGAAAAATAAATTTATGGCAAAACAAAAGTACATCCTTAGGTAGCATAGCAGTTCTTCTTACAATTCGTTATCTGTTATCAGTAATTTTCCATGCAGTTTTAAAGTAAGCAGATCGTATTGAAAATGCAGTTAACAAGAGAAAATTTCCTAGCCATGATAATTACGATTTTAAAACTTCACTCTTTCCAAAACAATGCATCAAAAAGCTTCAGGATGCTTTTAGAAATAAACACCTAGTATCAGTTCTGTTCACAGCTGGTACAATGAATTTAAATTTCACCGAGTTTCTCTCAATGACGATTTACGCGAAGATCGGCTAATTTCTACAGTTACGGATAAAAACATAGCTGCTATTCGCACAATGATTAAAGAAGACAACCGAGTCACATACAGTATTATGCGGGCTACTTTGCTCCCCTTTATATAAAAGTCTTAAATATCAAATATGACAAGTTTTGGAATATATCATAATATATTTTTCACGAAAATCTGTTCAGAGCTTCAAGTAAAGTATCACTTCCGGTATATCAATTTTAGAAAAAATCTAATATGTCTTTCTTATTAATAGAAATGTTTTAAATACCAAATTTGAAATTTATATATATATATATATATATATATATATATATATATATATATATATATATATATATACCGGGTGTCTTAGGCCGACCGACACATGGGCGATTAACATGTAAAATTAGTTAATTGTGAATAGTATCTCCCCAGTGCAAGATATTAAGATGAAATTTTGCATGCTTATCCGGGGATACTATTTCTATGGATTTCAATTCAAATCAGTCAATTTACAAGTGTAATATTAGAATAAATTAAGAAAAATTGTAGAAGTACCATGAATGTTATTCATATCTTGAAAATAATAGTATCTAAGCAACAGCTCTGATAGAGTAGGGGTAACGTGCGCGCTTTACAATTTAGAGAGTCGGGTTCGAAACCAACCGACAGCAATATTTATTTTTTAATTTTTTATTTTCAAAATAATTTTTATTATTAATATGTTTTTAATCTTTTATTAATATTTAATTTAATAAAGTGGATACATTGTACGTAACAAGATTTATTTATTTAAAAAATATTAAATCGTACCTACTAATTACAACATTAAAAATTATAATAAATATTCAAAATGGCCGCCGTTTTGCGCTAAGCAAAATCCGAGACGATCGTAACATTGCTGTCTCACGTTGCTTAGCTGTCGATTAGAAATAAGCCTACATTCATTCCTTATTGCCGCTTTCAGGTCTTCTAAAGTGGTCAATTCATAATGGCCGTAAATTTTTGATTTTAAATGACCCCAAAGAAAAAAATCTAAGGGGCTTAGATCAGGAGACCTTGCCGGCCAATTAATTGGTCCATTTAAACCAATCCAAGAATCTGGAAATGAATTGTCCAAATATTCTTTGACAATTTGCACGTTATGCGCTGGACACCCATCCTGTTGAAACCATATCCTCTCCATATTTAATTCTGTAAATCTAGGCCCAACTACTGTTTCCAATAAATCTAAATATTTTGGACCGTTCAATGTCCCTTCAATAAAATATGGTCCAATAATGTGTGATCCCAAAATTCCCGCCCAAACATTAACCTTCTGGGGATATTGTGTTCTTGATAAATTTTGAAGAGTTGGTTTATCTTTTGACCAGTGGCGAAAGTTTTGCACATTCGGTTCGTTATGAAGAGTAAATGTGCATTCATCGGTATAACAGAGGGAATACAAAAAGTTTCTGTTTTCATTGGCTTTATCCATAATTGTTTCACAATAAGTTGCTCTTCTTTCTTCGTCGCCGTCTCGCAATTCTTGATGGTTACCTACTTTGTAACTTCTAAATCTATTTTTCTTAAGTATTCTAGCAATTTTTGTTCTACTTATTCCACATTCCATTTGTAAACTTCTTAAACTAATAGTAGGCTCCACTTCAACCCGCGCAATTATTATTTCTTCAAATTCATTTTCAATTGGTTGTATATCCTGCTTTGTGTGATTAGCAACACACCCAGTTTCTTCAAATCTGTTAATAATACGCCTTACACGGGATTTATTAACTACTTTTTCTGGATTTTCGGCAGAAAATACATCAGCAGTTTGCTGTAGGCTATTACCAATGTGAAATAATTTCACAATACGAATTTTATCTTTTGTAGTTAAATACATATTATTTAAATAACACTAGCAACAAATAAAGATAGTACAATACAAATCTGCATTTGACGTTTGATTATTCAAATCAAATGTTCTCGTTTTTTTGTTTTCGTCAGGGCCAACTATAATTTGAAGAAATTTAATTTATAATAAACCAATAAAGCAAATAATAAAATATTTTTTAAATAAATAAATCTTGTTACGTACAATGTATCCACTTTATTAAATTAAATATTAATAAAAGATTAAAAACATATTAATAATAAAAATTATTTTGAAAAGAAAAAATTAAAAAATAAATATTGCTGTCGGTTGGTTTCGAACCCGACTCTCTAAATTGTGAAGCGCGCACGTTACCCCTACTCTATCAGAGCTGTTGCTTAGATACTATTATTTTCAAGATATGAATAACATTCATGGTACTTCTACAATTTTTCTTAATTTATTCTAATATTACACTTGTAAATTGACTGATTTGAATTGAAATCCATAGAAATAGTATCCCCGGATAAGCATGCAAAATTTCATCTTAATATCTTGCACTGGGGAGATACTATTCACAATTAACTAATTTTACATGTTAATCGCCCATGTGTCGGTCGGCCTAAGACACCCGGTATATATATATATATATATATATATATATATATATATATATATATATATATATATATACAGGGTGTAAATGAAATAATTGCATTAAATTTAACCAGTAATGTAACTCGACGAGAGCAACAATATTTCTTAATAACTTCTTTTTCTAAGTCTTTTAGATTTTGAGTTAAAATTCTTTAAAGATTTGCTGCATATTTCGTTACCCGCTCATGGAAAACAAATGGCTGCTCTGTATTCAAGTGAGATACAAACAACTCAAAAATTGTCGGTTGTCGGTTACACTTACAGTCACATTAATTAATAAACGAATCTAGGGAAATAATATTATTATTAATTAATACGTAATAATACAATTTTTAAAATAAATAAATTTAAATTTTGGATAACAAAATTATAATGTTGCGTATTAAAACAGGCTATAAATTACCTGTGAATAGTGTGAATAGAGGAAGACAAGGAGGGACGAAGACGAGCAAAAGCATAGTTGTTAGGTTATGAGATGATTATTTATCGTCGACAAATCATAATAGTTTAGATACGTTATTCAAAAAATGTAAGTACAAACTTTTGTCCATTTAAAAGAGGTACATGAGTACCAATAATTAGTCGTTCATTTATTGTTCCCGCCCAAAACATTTTTTAATGAAATTTTTTACAGCATTTTCGTCTGTCGAGATGTGTATTGTGCATAATAAATACACCTTCCCAAGTAAATTCAGTCTCATTAATGAACATTATGAGCCATTCCCAAAATTGAAGTCTGTTATGTGCTGAAAACATTGAACTTTTTGCACATGTTATGGATATAACTGTTGCTTTTTTAAAATTGTCATTTGACACTCCGTATTGTGATGTGATAAAGATGTACAAGATTAAAGAATGTGCGAATATTAAGAACAGAATGATTTGGTGATGATTTGGAAACGCTCCGTGTAAATGCGTTGGCAACTCCATGACACTGTCTTTATGTCAACCGTGATGTCAGGTAAAATGTAGTACAGATACGAGTAAAAAAATAAATAAACCATAGGTAAGTAATTACAATGTCTATGTATTCGCATTTTGACAGAATTTTACCTTATAAACAAGTTTATTACTAATGTCAAAATTTAATTGCAACAATTGACAGGACTGTCAATTGCTAAAACAAAATTTTTCATAGCTATTGCTCCTACATTCAATTATCACAAAAATATTTGGAACGACTCGTCAATTTACGGGGTGGTAAAAATGCTAAAAAAATATGCGATTTCGAGAAAAAGTTATTAAGAAATATTGTTGCTCTCGTCGAGTTACATTACTGGTTAAATTTAATGCACTTATTTCATTTACACCCTGTATATATAATTTATTAATTTATGAATCTAATTAGCGTATGAGGTAGAAAAGTAAATAGAAAACTAATCGTATTGCCAAATACTTACAAAATTGTCATCAGTTCCTTTGTACTCGTAGGTATATATAAATATCTGAAAGATAATATTTCCTGTTTGCACGTTAGGTCGTTTCAAATATCATACAATACTGGCATGATTGATTAGCTGAAATTATGTTTACAAAGCAAATAAAACACTTGTCTTCGGAATAATGTGAATTTTTTTTTTTTTGCTGATGTTTTCAACACACATATAGTAAAAACGTGTTGTAGGGACCCTAATTCGTGCTTATTGCTGTTACGGGCTTCAAGTAAAGTATCACTTTCGGTGGTCCAATTTTACCAAAAATTTAATCAACTCTTTACATTAATGTAGAAAGCTTAAACACGGAAAATAGAAATTTTCGGAATTTTGTTGTAGAGTAATCGGAGACGAAAAATAATCACGCACACACGCACGCAAGCACGCGCGCGCGCACGCACGCATACGCGCACACACACACACACACACACACACACACACACACACACACACACACCATCGAATTTTTGGACCGATAGCATTACCTCCCTTACCATCGGTATGACGGGAAATAAAAATCTGTTGTGGCCAACACCAATCCTCCCGTTATTTAATTTTTATTAAATTAAAGTTGCATACTTACGTATTAAGCTATTGCGGAAACTGTATTAAGATCCATTCCATATAACTATGATTCTATTTACCATTTTCTTTTTATAACGTTACTATTATTAATATGAAACGATTAGTTCTTTGACCGTGATATTTATCTGTCGTATCTGTCAGTTACATACATTTGAGATATGAACTGTGTAACCAAGGAGATTTGCTTGTTTAAAGCATAGGCTCCGGGATTAAAATTATAGATAATTTTATAAATTTATCCATGGAATATATAGAAAAAGTATTTATGCAAATCTGTAGAAAATTTAATAATCTTTAATTTTTATAATAACACAAATCTTGAAAAAATAACATTTGAAGGTATTTTTTGAGAAAAATCTACTTTGAGCTTCAAGTAAAGTTCCATTTCCGGTTATCTGATATACACCAAAATCTAATAGTCTCTTCCTATATTAGAATAAATTAGAAATACAATACAATTATAGTATTTGAGTTAGAGTGGAGGATACACACACACGTAATGTTGCCATACGCAACTCCTTTTTCTAGATTTATTGAATTTTGAGTCCGCAGGTCTCCGTAGTCCGTGTCCGTACTGCAGTGGTCTGTGTTAGGCAGCCCGCGGGCCAAATTTTCTCCGCCCCTATGGTTACGAGTGACTAACGTATAGCTAAATTTTCTGTATTAACTATGTATTATTATTGCCCTAATCGAACAACTACAAATAAAATGTGTCTTACTACGTATTTGCATTGTATAAGTATAGGTAAATTATTTAAATCGGGCTGTAGTTATAATAGCTAGATGTATATCATTTCCCACACCAAGCTGAATATCCACAAATCAAAAAACGTAAAGTAGATAATTTTTTGTTGGAATCCCTAATACTGATCTATGACTTGGTTGGTTGGTTCAAATTGTCACCCAAGTGATCCACTAAATTTTTATTCAGCCAAAATATTATTTCAAAAATTTGGATCCAAAAGTAATTTCTGTATTTTCCAAATGCTTTCAAGCAGCAGCTACTTCTCTTTCATCAACCATGATATTTGTAATAATTTTATTTATAATATTAGTTAATATAATTTAGTATTAAGCAAATTTATATTTAACATTAGCGAGTGACATTGATTCTCACAACCAAAAAGGTGGGAAGATAAGTTTCACGTAGTGAGATGAAATGTGAAGTAGTGAGACGACAAAATTATTTCAAGAATTAAAGAAAAAAATCTCACTACGTGACATGTAAGTCACGTGACATTTTTCTCACTGTCACTGACATTTCATTTTTCAAGAATTGCCGCCCCCCCCCCCTTGTGCTACATAGTGATTCAACTCAAAAATTGTGTCTTTTTGTACTGTAACTAAACGAATACATACATTATGGTGGTGAAATATTGCGGAAATAATTCTCTAATATGCAAGAAGAAATTATTTTTAAGTACGCCAAAGAATATGGAACTTCGTAGGAAATGGTAAGAAGCATTGAACATCAAAGACAATTATTGTTAGTAGTCATCATTTTAATTACCCTAACTACCCTAACTAACTAATTTGGTATGATTAAAAAGCAAGGAAATTTGTTAGCTTATTCATAGCTTAAACGGAACACTCCTATAAATATTACCAATCATAGATAATTTTATATTAATAATAATAAATTACATGACAACGAAATAGTTATTAACGTCATAAGGCTGATATGAAGCAAATAACAGATGAGGTTGAATGTTGTAAAATCGAGGCGATAGCCGAGATTTTATAATCAACCGTATCTGTTATTTGTATATCAGCCGTGTGACGTTCAGTATTTATCATAATAACATAAAATATCTTCTTAAAATTCTATTTTCTATGGTATGTTGACAGGTGACAGCTCTTCATGACAATTTCATGACGCTGCGATTTTTTTTTTTGGAACACATGATTTTTAATAATTGTACTGTTATAAAAAATAACGGCCGTGGCTGTTTTGATGCATATATCGGTTGAGCATACAGTACTGTTAAAGCACATTTAACAGTATGGTATTATGAAAAATATTTTTACACACATAATAGATAATTCTCAAAGGAATAAGTTTAAAGTATACTAGCATACATAATTTATAATTTAATTTGTTACGAACTTTAATCAAAAATTCCAAATCGCTCGTCGCCTGAACATCTGGGCAATATTAAGGCTTTCTTTCGTAGAATGTTTGTATTCTGGTTTTTCTACAAATATTCTTTTACGGGTGTTTCAAGTTTTAAATAACTATAGGCAAAGGCATAACCTCTGGTACTCCCTTGAATACGCTGCTAGAGATTTACTGAATACCTTACAAATATTTAATCCACGAAATACAATAATCTATAAAATACGTATACCGTAAAAAATGCTTTACCAATATAAAATACGGCAAACAATAATAATTGTATTGTATTCATAATTTTAACTAGTTTATAATATCTACTAACCTTTATTTTTTAAATATAATGTTGCAATTTGAATGTGCTGCCATCTATTATCATATAGTAAGATAGTGAATGTATTTGATGTATGTAGGTAAAATCGAATATTGTAAACTACTCCCATCATACACATATATTGACAGATAACATAGAAACTGTAAAATCGATCCGGCAAGTGACGCCATTGGCTGGCAGCGTTTGGAACGTAGGATAAACTTTTCATTCATTTAAAAAAAAAATGGAAACATATTTAACCATATAATTAGTGTTTTCAGAAATGTTTTATGATATGTTTTAGTGTAATAGTGTTATTTTTCACTATTTTGATTACGGTGGAAACCCCCATTACGCTCCACAGGTAGGTATTTTTAAAAATATTTCGCTCTTATCGCTTTTCGTGTTTGTTTTTACTATTCGTAAACATAATTTGCAAAAACGTTATTTGTTATTTCTACAAAAGAAAAATTTTCATGTGAACAAAGAAACTTCGCGTATACAATCTTATCGTATTATACTTTGCACGTTTCGAATGAACAATGTATTACGTTATTATTTATTTTAATTTTTTCTCCTCAGACATTAATTATGTTTTAAGATAATATATAGGACAACAATATTATATAGGATTACAACAAATCTATAGTGATTGCGATACATTATCGCAATTATTTGAAAGCCAGAGATTCAGACAGATTAAAGAATTCAGATAAATTATCTATATAAACTGTGGTATCTCTGAAATTTGTATGACAATTGTAAAAATGTCTTTCAAACATACTATTGTATTTGCTTTATTGGCATTTGTTGCTGTACAGGTAAGACACTAACACTAAATTATTCGCAATAATATCATTCATTTAAATAAATAATACTTAATTTATGTTATAAGAAATATAATTATTAATTAAATAAAATTTTTGTTCTTTTAGAAACATCGTAGAATGCCTTGAAAAATGAAACAAGTAACCTGCATGAAATATTCACTTTAATATTTTTTATTTGTTGTATAATTTCTTTCAGGTATAAACTCAATTTGTTCGGAATTTATACAACAAATATCAAAGTGAATATTTTATTTAGGTTATTTGTTTCATTTTTCAAAGCACTCTAACGATTTTTCTAAAATAACATTAAATTTTATGTAATTAATATCGCGTGAAATATGAATATTTATGTAAGTTGCTTTTATGGGATGCCATTTTAATTTCTGGACAACTTATACTCTTAGTCTTTTTGCGCTAAAAGGTAGAGATATGGCAGTATTAAAAATATTACATTGAATCATATGCGCCACTTTTCATTTCTACACCCGGTAAATATGATATATTTGTCATATTTGTTATATATCATTTATTTTTTTAATAGTCATAGTTTAATTGAATGTTTCCACTTAAGCTAAATAAAATACCAGAAAGTTAAATATACGCTTAAATTAAATTTCATATATATAGAAACCTTGTATTTGTATTTTGTTTTAATATGCAAAGAAGCCATTAGATTTTGGTGTAAATTTTCTCCGAAAAATACTTTGTTATTTTTTCAAGATTTATGTTAGTATAAAAATTAAAGATTATAAAATTCTCTGCAAGTTTGCATTAATACTTTTTCTATATATTTTATGGATATCTTTATAAAATTATCTATATTTTAAATGCAGGAGCCTACGCTTTTAACAAACAGCAAACACAACTCCTTGGTTACACAGTTCATGACACATAAATGTCACTGTCAAAGAAATGAGATTTAATAGTTTTTAGCATAAGCAGCAAGTATGTATATTTGAATTAATAAAAATTAAATAGCGGGAGGTATTGTGTTGGACACATCAGATTTTTTCTTTTAATATTAATATGTGTAGATAGTACATGAAGTGTTTATTTTCTTTCAGGAAATACATAATTAGGTAATAATTGAAACAGAAATAATATTATATTCTTTATAATATCTAATCTAGAAAGTTATTTTTACTTCTCAGTAAAAAAAAACGTTATCAGCAATTGTTTTGAATTCAAACGTAAAGAATATAACAAAAACAGCAAACGTAAATTCTTATAATCTGTATTCATTTCTCAAAAATATAGAAAATTACCATGAATTTAAATTATATTTCTTTATAGAACGACATGAATTATTGTGGGCATCTCTTAAACCATAATAAAAAGGCACCGCAAAACCCTTTTTAAAATTACTATTATTAGACTACGGTAATAGAAATAATTTATATCGATCTGACATGAAATATTTATTGAAAATTTGTAGGGTACTTACACAAACCAATGGAATTTATATTGACACTGACCTGTAACAGAGAAAATAAAATTGTTAAACAAATTACATAAATTCAATTATATGTTATTTTAAAACTGTATATTTACTTAAAAAACGTACAAAATGAACCCCACCAAACTAAAACTTTCATGTTCCATGTCATTTATTTTTTTAATATCAGTCATATTTTAATTGGATGTTTCCACTTAAGCTAAATAAAATACCAGAAAGTTAAATATACGCTTAAATTAAATTTCACATTTTCACTTATAGGAACAAAAACATTAAAGCAAATGACTTTTACAAAAGTAAAATCAACAAGGTCCTTAGAGTCCCCAGATCGCCAGTTAAGGGTTAAACATGTAGTAACGGTTGGAGTTTTTCCAGAGGGCAAAAATAATATATGTAGCATCATATTTTTACCAACGTTACTCATTTTATAATGAAAAATATATACAAGCTGGTTGGTTTTACATTGTGCAGCTTATGTTTATCTTCTGAAATATTAAAGATACAAAAAAAGTTAAATGTAAGAGTTGTCTAATACAAATTGATCTATAATTTAGCGTACACATTTTTCCCATGGGCCTACTAATTTTTCGTAAAAATATTTTACTTTGATTTTTTAAATGAAACATCCTGTATATTTTCGCGGAATAAGGTTCTAAAACAATTTCTTTTTATAATGATGTATAACAAATAAGGGTTTACCTTTAAATTGTCTTGTGTAGCTTTAAAACTTATTTGGGCAACTGTTATATACAAGATGTAACAGCTAAACGAGCCACCTCAAATAATTTATATATTATTAAAAATACAAAAAATACTATAAAACAATTTTATAGAAGACCAAAGGAGATATCCGATTAGGGAAGAAAATATTTTTTTAAATATT
Source organism: Harpalus rubripes (assembly GCA_963082715.1). Classification (NCBI taxonomy): domain Eukaryota; kingdom Metazoa; phylum Arthropoda; class Insecta; order Coleoptera; family Carabidae; genus Harpalus; species Harpalus rubripes. The sequence continues at coordinate 68,953,243 of OY720449.1, read as the reverse complement.
AATATTAATGATTAATATCGTTATAACACAAAAATGTTGAGAAATATTTATTTGAAATTTAAATAAATTTATATTTTATAGTCATTTTTCAGTTAGCTACATATGAAAAACAAAAACTTCTATTTGTCGATTTAAATTATTTTGGATATAAATTAAATAGAACACTATTTATAATGTTATTAACAAATATTTGTTTCATTTTAATTTAAGGTCAATAGTTTTTCATGCATAGCCTACTAAAAAATAATTATAAAAGTAAAATTTATTTAAATTTCAAAAGACCTTTTTAATTTAAAGAGATAGATGATATGCGCAATAAAAAATTTAGTCGTAAAATGTGAGAATATATCATATAACTTTAAAAAGTCTTATTGAAATAAGTTACAAAAGCCTTTATTGAAGTTAAAATGTCTAACGATGCAAATTTTCACTGAGAATACAGGTATTTTAATGACTGCAATATTTTTGACGTTTCGTTTGACAGCCCAACTGGCAGTTGTTCGCGCCATTTTTTTACTATTTGCAGCGATAGATAGAGATAGTCGTTAAATTGAAAAGGTCCATTGTATTTTTCTCAATATTTTTGTTATATAAGGATATAAAATAACCCCATGCTTGAATTCAGAAAAAATACTCCATCGAATAGGTTTAATAAATTTATATCATCCCATTAAAAAAATATAACTTTGTACTGTAACTTGAGAACCACTGGTTTTAAAAAAAATATATTTTCTTCTTTAGTCGGATGTCCCCCTTGGTCTTCTATAAGATTGTCTTATAAAGTTTTATTGTATCTCTAATAATAGAAATTATTTGAGGTAGCTCATTTAGCTGTTACGTCCTGTATTATATTAGGTAAACGCAACGTTAATTAACTGTTTTTCAAGTAATTTTAAACGGAACATAGTGATTCGTGCTTACATTTTATCGATAGCTTTTCATTCGTGTTTCTGACTGTAATATTATAGAATTTTATTTACTAAGGGCCGAGATATCCACCTTCTAATAAACTTCTTAATAAATTTATTTAGCTAATAAATATTTTCTGCGGATATCCACTACCTAATAAATTTTATGTACCCAATAAATTCATTTATTAGTTAAATATATTATTAGCTAGTCAAAGTTACTAATAAATTGCAATATTGATGAATTTTCACGGTTATCTATGTTGGAAAGCAGTGACAATTGGATCATAATGGTTTGTATTTAAAATAATAATGCTGGATATATATTATTTATTTTTATTGTAGATAAATTTTGAAGAAGTGGATGAAATTATTGAAAGACATGAGGTGGAAGATCTGAATTTAATAAATAGACGGGCTTACGTTGTGGGACATAGGGCTGAAAACTTTAATAAATGGAATGATATCGAATTTTATAACAGGTTTCGCTTATCAAAAAACAGCTTTGTAAATGTTCAGGTTGTTAGAGATGCTAATTACAAAATAAGAAATATTGTTTGTCGCTGGCCAGGAGCAAGTCATGACAGCAATATTTTTCAAAATTCTAATATAAGAATGAAATTTGAAAATGGACAAATGGGGCATGATATTCTTTTAAGTGACAGTGGCTATATCGAGATCGTGTAGAACAATATTTCAATGAATTCCAAATTAAAACGAGAATTATAATTGAAAGACTTTTCGAGATTTGGAAAAGAAAGTTTCCCATATTGTCAATTGGAGCACGAAACAAAATACCTACAGTTCAAAATATAATAAATAATTGCAACAGCTATTATACATAACATTTGTCGCAAACAAAATGAACATTTACCTCCTGACATACAAGATGAAGATGAAATAAACAATGATAATTATGAAAATGCACAAAATGTAAATATTCATCGTCAACAATTTATTGATTATTTCAGATCTTTATTATAAAATAAATAAACTCTGAGGGACATATAATAGAAAAATAATATACCTTTTATAATATAAATTGCTACTGTTCTAAATTAAGATATTTATGTACTAAATTTAATTCTTTTTCCCTTATTTCTAACTTAATTTTTTTCATCTTCAATTCATGTTGTTCTTCGAAATAAAGAATTTTCTTTTTTATGTATTCCTTTTCTTGCAAAGCGTTATCCGTTTGAACTTTTAGTAAATTTTGTCATTGGCAATTGCACTGTATTTGATGTCCATCACATCAATTAGTAAACAAATTTCACTTAAAGAAAACTTGGAAGCTCTCATACGTTTTGTTGTCATTTTGCCGGTAGTAACAACCTCAAAACGTCAAAACA